>JAGFNQ010000775.1:254423-390153 GCA_024364735.1 Boesenbergia rotunda
ACACTTGCTACTTATGTTGCTTATAGATGACTTATGTGATTTTTATATCATGATGCTACATATGTTGTTAATATGCTAAGTTACTATGTCACCATGTTTAGGAATGATAGTTAAGGCATGTATACATGATTCAAGTATTAGTTGTATGGGTTAAACGCATATGTATAAAGTTTTAAATGTTTCCGCTGCATTATGATATTCATATGTATATATGTATGTTAGCGTAACGCCGCCTTCCGCCTATACCGTAAGGTCGGGAAAAAGGCGGGCGTTACAGGTTGGTATCAGAGCCGTTTGCCATCTCACTACACACACATCAAGCCTTCTTCCTGCAGCTTCCAAGTAAGTACCTCTATGCCTACTTTACTTTCCTTTATGATTCTAGAATATGTAAGTATGAATGATACCTTATGATAGAAAATATTTTTAGGATCTGTAAATATGAACAATACCTTATCTTACTTTATGATATCGAATACTTTAGAGTTTGATATGTGGGTAGGAATAACAATAACTTATATTAGCCATACTGGTCTTTTATGAAGAAAAGCATGGCTAGAAGACAGAGTAACAGACTTAATGAGACTACTCCATCGCCTGACCTGATGCAATTAGTGACCCAACTTTAGCGTCAAGTTACCGAGCAGCAGCAAACCATTAATACCTTGATGAACTAGCAAGAAAATTCTACTACTCCACCGATGAACCAGACTGCTATACCCGTCGCGCCTACCGTTACGCAAAACCCTCCGACAGGCCTGACCACTGTAGCACGACAAGAGGCTTATCTGATCCAGTGGTTGAGGCTGAAACCGAAAAATTTCTCGGGTGCTGGCGAACCATGGGACGCCCAAGCGTGGTTCAAGACAGTGGAAAGTACAATGGAGCTGCTGGACTAGTCTGAACATGAGAAGATCAAGTGTGCATCATTCTGCCTTTCTGGGGATGCCAGAATGTGGTGGGAAAGGGTTAAGGCCAAAAGACAGGTGAACCAGATGACGTGGTCAGATTTCGAATCAGAGTTCTTCGAAGAATTCTTTAATATGCGTGTCACAAACAAACACTACAACGAGTTCACGGAATTCCGACAGGGCAACCTCTCAGTCAATGAAGCCGTGAAGAAATTTAACCGACTGGCACGCCTATGCCCTGAGCTGGTCCGCACTGAGAAAGAAAGGGTCCAACTTATGCTGAAGATGTTGCGGCCCGAAATAGCTCTGAACGTGGCCGGCGGAGTTAACAGACCGCAGACTGTCGAGGAGCTATTTAGTAGTGCCCTACTCACCGAGCATTACCTTAACAATATCAATTAGCAAAAGAAGGCACTAAATGAAAGAGGTCAGAAACCTCAGAGTACCAACGCTAATTGGAAGGGGAACCAGAGTGGTAAACGGCAGCCATGGAACAACTCCCAAGGGGGCCCAGCCAATAAACAGTCCAGGTTTCCCCTGTGTGCTACATGCGGGAAAATGCATCCCGGGGAGTGCCGCAAAGGTACAAACCGGTGTTTCATCTGCAGAGTGGAAGGGCACATAGCCTCTTACTGTCCTACCAAGAACCCGACACCTCCCCAACAACTTGTTTAATACCAGGGTGCACCAGCGAAACTACATTATATGCAAGCTGAGCTGGAGGGTACCCCGATAAGCCAAGAGAGATTGGAGGCCCCACCAACTATGACGAATGCCAGGGTTTTCTCTATTACTAAGGAGGATGCCGCGAATGCTTCTACGGTTGTCACAGGTCAGATACTTATTTACAATCAGTATGCTACTACATTATTTGATACTGGGGCAACGCACTCATTCATCTCTATGCCCTACACTAAGAAGATAGATATGCTTCCACAATTTCTAGACTGTAAGTTCTTAACGACCCTGCCTTCGGGAGAAATAATGACATCCACTCACATGCTGCGTGTGTTGGGACCGGGTGCATGTTGACATGGATGCGGGTTCATAATTTTAAAATTAATTACGTGCAGCAGAAGGTTTAGCATAAATAATTTCTCAAATTATTTAACAACACATATAAGTATGCAATTTTATCTTGTGTAGACATGATCATATATTTAAAATTTTGCAGAAACATAAACTAATTTACGTATTACCTCGCATAACTCGAAGGAAGGGACGAGATCCAACCGTAAGCGTCCCATGGAAGCTCTGCCTCTATTCGCGTCCACGCCGAGTATCTTCGGGATGACTTCGCAAAGCGACGAGTTTCGTATTCTCGAGAACTACTAGATTCTCCGAGAATGCGACAAGAAAAACCAAGAGAGAAGTCGGAAGACTAACCACAAAAGGATGGCCGGAATCAAAATTCCGGCAAAGCAAAAGAAGAGCTTGCGGCAAAAAGATCCTTGCGGCAAACTCTATTTCCGGCAACACCTTTTCCGGGCAAGAGATGGCCGGAGCTTCCTTCTCCGGTAGCAGGTGGTGGTCGGCAGGGAAAGGGCAGGGGCGGCCGGCTGGTGCTCCTTCTTGGGGCTGGTTGGCGCACGGCAAGAAGGGGAGAAGAGAAGGAGAGAAAGAGAGGGAAAGAGCCTATACCTTCATCTCTACGATTATCACCCAAGCCTTGCCTTGGGTCCTTTATATAGTGGCCTCTCAACCATCAAGCCTCTCAAATATGGAATAACTTATTCCATCATGCCAAGTTTGATTTTATATCATGGTTAAAATCATATTTTAATTCATGATAAAAAATCAATCAAGTCTCTTCTCTCCTATGGAATAAATTTCCTTATCATGGTAAATCAATCCATGATTGATTTTATAAAATAAACCAATCCATGGTTCATTTTAATTTCCATGAAAAATAAACCAAACCTTGGTTTATTATATAAAAATTTATATCATCCATAATTTTATAAAACAAACCACACTTGGTTTATTGTATAAATTGAACCAAAAACTTGGTTCTCTCCCCTTGTTGTGGCCGGCCAAGCAAAGAGGATGGAGGCCCTCTTTGGTCGGCCCATTCAAGCCAAGCCCCAATGAATTAAACATATTTAATTCATCTATTAAGTCTTCAAAAGACTTTAGCCATTTTACGCTTCCGATGCGTCTCTGAAAAATTCAGATTCGACTTATTGTTTGGCTCAACCAAACTTAATCTCTCTTGATTCGAAAATCCAATTTTTAACTTGTTTTAAATCCCTCAGATTACTCGTAGTGCGTGTGACTAAATAGGCTTTCGATTTATGTTAGCTGTCTATAATTAATCAATTAATTATTGAACGATCATGATGGCACCTAGTAGTACATCATGATCCCTAATTAATCGAAAGATCAACGGTTGACCTCAGAAACAATTCTGAAACCCTTCAGCAGCTATAATGAATCGTGCCCCATTCCCTTCACCATCTTATACCCACTTGGTTCAGGACATGGTCTATGTGTGTCAGTCCCCGCTAGGCTGACTACGTCACACCTAGCCCAAGTAACGTTTTCTCGTCCTACAGATTTTAATTACTCTCATGTATTTAAGAGATTCATACTCTGAATATGTCATGCTCTGGCCAGAGGCTTCGAGTAACAATCCGACGATAGGCCTCGGGTATATATCTCCTCGCAAGGAGTGGTGAATCCTTTGTAGACTGTTCAAACATCTTCGGGCACTTCGGCTTATACCCAATCATCCTGGGTCCACACCTCCTTGGAGATGCTTGCTTAAGATGTCAAAGTATAAGTCTCCATGACCAAGATGACTTGAACACTGCAAGTCAAAGGAACATTGTACTTAAGCTGCAATAAGAACTTCACTGACATATCGATATGTAGACTACCATATGAAGTTTTACAGCCAGTCACTCCAATGAATTAGTTCCCTTAACTAGCATTCATGTTTATCTCCAGACATCTCAATGTCACCAGCCAGTGAGAATCAGCTGATTAGAGAATAATCCATGCTAGTCTCAACAGAATTGATAGTGTCCATATTTATCAATTCATCGACTAGGGACAATTTCAATACTTCACAATTGTACATGTAGAGATAATCAATAGTTGTAAATTCATCACAAATTCTCTCATGCTATGAATTGTATTGCGGACATTCAGTAAATAAGTTTAAGATCTCAATCAAATACATAAACATGTATACTCAAATAGTGAATATTTATTTATTATAATAAATGATTACAATCATAAGGCGATTGCCTTAGAACACTTCTCTCATATCACTAACAAACTCCCACTTGGCCTAATGCCAATCGCTACGGTACCCAATACCACAGGCTCTAACATGACCCTCAAACTTGCTTTGAGGCAAGGCCTTAGTTAAAGGATCCGCTAAATTTCTTTTAGTGGGAATTTTCTCAATTTGTATATCATTTCTACTTATAATTTCTCTAATCAGATGATATCGGCGAAGCACATGTTTGGATCGCTGATGAGACCTTGGTTCCTTTGCTTGTGCAATAGCTCCATTGTTGTCTCAGTAAACCGGTATTGCTTCATCAATGGTTGAAACCACACCAAGTTCTGAGACAAACTTTTTGATTCATACTGCTTCCTTTGCTGCTTCCGAAGCTGCAATATATTCCGCTTCCGTGGTAGAATCTGTTGGTGCAGGAAGCACCAGATCGAACCTTGTTTTGATATTGGCAAAGGATTCAAAGTTAAGGGTTGTTTGTTGTCTAACAATGCTGCTTGAGAGTGCAGGAAACAAAGTCCTAGCGAAGGGCTGCTAGGCACCTGACGATGGGCTGTCAGGAAACCAAGTCCTGGCGAAGGGCTGCTGGGCGAAAACCAAGTCCTGGCGAAGGGCTGCTGGGTGAAAACCAAGTCCTGGCGAAGGGCTGCTGAGCAAAAACCAAGTCCTGGCGAAGGGCTGCTAGGCGAAAACCAAGTCCTGGCGAAGGGCTGCTGGGCGAAACTCAAGACCTGGCGAAGGGCTGCTGGCAAAAACCAAGTCCTGGCGAAGGGCTGCTGGGCGAAACTCAAGACCTGGCGAAGGGCTGCCGGGCAAAAGTCCAACTGGAGGATCCGGTTGGCACCAGGTAAATTCTCCCGAGAGGAGTAGGTGAGGACGCGTTCCCCTCGAGGGAACATTAGGCGTCGGTTCGACCTAGGGCTCCATTTTGGAGATCCAAAGTCAGAACCAAGACAGCTAAGGCTGTTTTAACTAACTTATTATTTGCTGTTTTGGACTAACCCTGGATGCAGGACCGAAGGATTGTGTTTCTGCAGCTCAGAGAGCCTCAAAGGAGTGAGGCCGTAGCTGAGCAGGGCGCCCCGGATGTGTCGGGCGCCCCAGAGTCAACCCAAAGTCAGCAGAGAGGTAAACGCCCCGACAGCAGCGCAATTGGGGGCGCCCCGCGTGTGTCGGGTGCCCCGCATGTCAGGCGCCCCGCGTGTCTCGGGCGCCCACTCCACGCCACTGAAGGCTGCTGCAGCTCACTCTCGCGAAGCCCTGAAGATGACGCTTTGACCGGTCAACCGGGCGCCCCGCGCGCGTCGAGCGCCCCGGTCAAAGCTGATCCCGAAGATGAAGAGATCAGCCTTGACCAGAGGGCTCGCCGGATCAAGAGCCACGTGGGGGGCGCCCCGAGCATGTCGGGCGCCCCCTGCCCTATATAAAGAGGGCCTCGACCCTATTCTTGAACAACCAATTCCTTCGACAATTCTACGCTCTTCTGCTTCCACGACACGCTCCAGAAAGCTGCCAACTCAAGCCGACGACGTCCCGCTGCTCCAGAACTTCAATCTTCACCGGACGTCGGTAACAAGAGTTGTATTTAAGTTTACGAGAATATTTTTATTATTATTTGTGTGTAAACTTTTGCGAACTTATAGAATTGCCCGCAGAAAACGGTCAACGACCGTGGGCCTTGGAGTAGGAGTCGACCCAGGCTCCGAACCAAGTAAACCGGCTGTGTTTGCGTTGTTGTGTTCTCTTTTATTTCCGCTGCGCACCCGCTCTTTTTAAATCCGAACGAATTGCGACATTCACCCCCCCTCTCTCGCATTTCTCGATCCAACAAGTGGTATCAGAGCGGGGTTATTCAAAGTTGGTGCAACCACCACTTTGAAATTTCTTTTCGGATTTTTTTTGCTTTATTTTTTTTCAAATAAATAATATCTGTGAGTGTATTTAAAATATCCTTACGCCTTTTTCAATTCTGAATTCTCATTTTTTCACCATAAGTCAGAATTGATAAAAGAATCAATTTGTGAAAATTTGTCATAAAATTTTTATTATTATTTTAATATTTTTCCTCGAAATTCGTGCTACCTTAATTCGAGAAATTTTTTTTTTCTTACTTTTTCTTCATTAATCAAAATTGTTAAAATCAACATTTTCTAAAAAATTTTATTATTATTTTAATATTTTCCCTCGAAATTCGTGTAATATTTTTTTGTTGCTCCCGCACTACTAATCCAAGACCAAGTCTTGGTACATCTCTGTTTTTTTTATTGTGTGCAAGATTTAAACTAATGGCCAATCAAGAATGGAATAGCATCCGTCCACCACTCCTCTCCGGCGAAAACTTCAATTCTTGGAGAAGTCAAATGGAGTCCCTTCTGAAGGCCCACATGGACATATGGATGATCCTCCAAATGGGGTTTACAGTACCTACAGAAGATGGTATGTCGATCGCCTGGGAGAAATTGGACGAACCAACCTTGAGGAAGATCGAGGCAGATGCAAAGGCGACTGTAATCATACAATGCGGCCTAACTAACGAACAACTCAAGCTAGTCGGTTCATTTGGATGTGCGAGAGAAATTTGAGAGAAATTGATCAATCTTCATCAAGAAATCTCAGATGAAGAAGAAGATCAGATAAGTTATCTCGCACTCTCGGTCCAAGCACAGACAGCCGAGTCAGAGTCTGAACCTGAACCCAGAGTCAAAATCGAACCAGCAGAATCAGACGACGAACTGACTGAGATGGTAACCAATTTCAAATTCTTTTCTAAATTAGAATTAAATAATCAAGCTGATACTGCAATGGTCGAGGAAGGTATAACTTTTGTAGGGAAAACTCCAAGAGAACCACCAAAGAAGGAGCTTCAACCGGTACCCAAGTCCGACTCAGACACGGAATCAGAAGATGAATTTAGATCCGAGACAGCAACAATTAAGGGGGAGATTCCTAATAAGGAATCAAAAGGTAAAATTACAAATTTGAATTTTAAAAATCATATAATTTGTTACATATGCAGGGAGAGAGGACACTACCAAACTAAGTGTCCTACTCGTAAGATTCAAACGATACCACCTACGGCAACAAAGAAACGAGCTCTAAAAGCACGAAAGAACAAGAGTCACATTCAATGCTTCAAGTGTCAGGAGTTTGGGCATTACAAAGAGGAATGCACAGATAAACGTTACAAAGATCCAGGGCAACCAACCAAAATGGGTAACTATAATTTACATCCAAATCCACTCTTTACCTTGAATACTGATAGATTAATTAATCTCCCTTGGTCAAATTTAGATATGGATGCATGCTTAGACAACTTAATGAAATCATGTATATTAGCAAAGTCAAAATTCAAAATGTTAAGACAAGAAAATGAGACTTTGAAAATTAAAATTGATATACAAGAAAAACTGATTAATAATTTTGCAAACTTAGAAAATCCAGAAATTTCTCCTCACTATGACATTATCTGAAGTTTTGTTTTGGCTATTCATAGGACTAGATAGCTTAAGGACTTAACCAATTACTTGAAATTTGAAAACATAGTATTGGGAGGAGGTGAGATGATAGTACGTTGGGGAAACCAACTCTAATAAGATCAAGTCTACTTGGTCTCTTTAGACTGGTGAAACCAGCCGAAGCTACCGATCCAAGACCCAAGCTAGTTAGACCAGAAAATGACCTAATTTAATTTGAAAATGAAATTTCATTAAAAGGCTTTGTCAAGGAAAGGGTGGATGATCCCATAAGGCTACGGCCAAAGAAGGCCTAGTGCCTCGCCAAGACCTGGAAGCCAATTTCTGAAATTCAAATTCAAATTATCTTATGTCAAATTCGAATCTAACACAAATTTCAAATAATTATAGATTCAAACCTGTTTTCAAAAATTCTTTTTCAAAATCACTCTTTTTTAAATTCAAATCTGTCTTCGAAGTCAATTATACTTGTTCAAAAATAAACATTTTTTTTATTCTTTTTCAAAGTTAAACATTTTTTTCAAAATTATTTTTACCTTCAAACCTGTCTCACAAGAACTTTTAAGGCTAACTGTTTGAAAACCCTAGAGTGGGTGAGACAGGAAAATTAAGTTCAAATTAAAATTTCTTTTATGTTGTGTTTTCATTCAGAGAATAATTTCAACATAGTCAAACCATGATTAACATGATTAAACCTTAGTCAACTGAGTCAAACATGGTCAAACCTAGTTAATACTAAAGACCCTTCATGCACTTAGATAAAGTTAAGACAAGTCGAATACAAGGGGAGTTCTTTTTAGATTTAGTCTCAAAACCTAATTTAGTATCATTTCAGAATAAGGCCTTAAAAAATTACTCAAAATTCTTGGTATATTACTATCTCTTTGAAAAATTATTATCATTTCAAAATATTTCTTTGCAAAAACTGTGTTACTATTATTACTTCAAATTGAGGTGTCCTTGAAAGTTTCATACTTAGAAGATTATTCAAAATTATTCTTTTGTTTTTAATAAACCCTAAAGACACAGAGGAAGGTCCACTTCATGATCTACTAGGACTCCTAGGATGTGTCAAATTTAGGGGGAGTTTGATTCAAAAAAAGAATTTCTAAAAAAATTTTTTTTTTGGTAATTATTTGTTTTGAAGTTATTAGATAATTCTTATAATTTAAATCAAACCCTAAAACTCAGAGGAAGATCGCTTGTAGTCAACAAGCTTCCTAGGACTGGGTCAAGTTTAGGGGGAGATGAAATTAAAAGAATTATTGAACATTTTTAAAATTATATGTTTTCATGCACTGCAAGTTCAAAATCCTTTTGAAAACTTAAATAATTTTTCTGTCAAAATACTATTATTTTACAAAATTCTTACTTGGGTTGGAGAAAATTTTCCAGGACACTTAGGAAAATGTCCTTGTAATCAACAAGGTTTCCTAGGATTGTGTCAGACTGGAAAAGAAACCTAGTCAAGTAAAATATTTTGTGTTCAAAATGCATAATTCTTTTCAAAAATTACTTATACTTTTCAAAGTCTAATTCTTTTCAAAAATTACTTATACTTTTCAAAGTCTAAATCTTTTCAAAATTACTTATATCTTTCAAAGTCTAAAAAGTACTTATGTGTTTCAAATCTTAATTTATTTCAAAAGTACTTAGATTTTTCAAAAATGCATAATATTTATTTCAAAAGCACTTTTGAAGATTCAAAAGCACTTATATCTTCAAAAATACATAATATCTGTCAAAAAGTACTGCTATAATGATTTCAAAAGTATAAATATTTTTCAAGGCAATAGTGTTCTAAGTGTGTGAATTTTCTAAAAGATTGGCCTACAAATATAAAATATCTTTTCAATACGTTTCCAAATAAAGTTTTGTTGGTGCAATTTAAAACTTTTTGCTATACTTTCAAGAATTATACTAAGTATTTTTATGCTTTCAAAACTCATAGACTCTGATACACAAACGCTCTCCTTAAAACTTCTCTCAAAATATTTTTATTAGACTTAAAAATGGTCTAAAACATAAGGAGAAGAGTTTTACATTAAGGGGGAGAGAAAGGGAATGCTATTTTTAAGCTCTTTCAAAATTTTAAGCATTTCTAAGTGGTTCAAAGTTATTTTTAATGCATGTTTTTTTAAAATAAAATTTTCCCTAGTAATCAAAATTTGTCTGAAAAACAAAAAAAAACAAAAAAAAGGGTTTTTAACAAAGTTTAAGCTTGCTTTTCAAAAGTGTCTATGGATACAAATACTTTTGCTCTTTTTGAAAAATACTTTGTCAAAAACTTATTTTTGGTAAAACTCAAAACTCCCCATTAGAAACCTTGCTAACCCATGTATGCTTTTGATATATGTCAAAGGGGGAGGAAAGGTCAAAGTTAAGTATTTGAAGTATTTTATAATACAAGTATTCAGGGTTTTAGAGGGAGTACGAAAAATAAAGAATTTTTTTAAACTCTACAGTTATGCTTCAGTTATGCTTCACTGTTTACCTTATGCTCTTAACTGTTGTAATTTTTTTTCCTTAACTTTGAATTGTGTTGCCATAATCAAAAAGGGGGAGATTGTTGGTGCAGGAAGCACCAGATCGAACCTTGTTTTGATATTGGCAAAGGATTCAAAGTTAAGGGTTGTTTGTTGTCTAACAATGCTGCTTGAGAGTGCAGGAAACAAAGTCCTAGCGAAGGGCTGCTAGGCACCTGACGATGGGCTGTCAGGAAACCAAGTCCTGGCGAAGGGCTGCTGGAAACCAAGTCCTGGCGAAGGGCTGCTGGGCGAAAACCAAGTCCTGGCGAAGGGCTGCTAGGCGAAAACCAAGTCCTGGCGAAGGGCTGCTGGGCGAAAACCAAGTCCTGGCGAAGGGCTGCTAGGCGAAAACCAAGTCCTGGCGAAGGGCTGCTAGGTGAAAACCAAGTCCTGGCGAAGGGCTGCTGGGCGAAACTCAAGACCTGGCGAAGGGCTGCTGGGCAAAAACCAAGTCCTGGCGAAGGGCTGCTGGGCGAAACTCAAGACCTGGCGAAGGGCTGCCGGGCAAAAGTCCAACTGGAGGATCCGGTTGGCACCAGGTAAATTCTCCCGAGAGGAGTAGGTGAGGACGCGTTCCCCTCGAGGGAACATTAGGCGTCGGTTCGACCTAGGGCTCCATTTTGGAGATCCAAAGTCAGAACCAAGACAGCTAAGGCTGTTTTAACTAACTTATTATTTGCTGTTTTGGACTAACCCTGGATGCAGGACCGAAGGACTGTGTTTCTGCAGCTCAGAGAGCCTCAAAGGAGTGAGGCCGTAGCTGAGCAGGGCGCCCCGGATGTGTCGGGCGCCCCAGAGTCAACCCAAAGTCAGCAGAGAGGTAAACGCCCCGACAGCAGCGCAATTGGGGGCGCCCCGCGTGTGTCGGGCGCCCCGCATGTCAGGCGCCCCGCGTGTCTCGGGCGCCCACTGTGCCACGCCACTGAAGGCTGCTGCAGCTCACTCTCGCGAAGCCCTGAAGATGACGCTTTGACCGGTCAACCGGGCGCCCCGCGCGCGTCGAGCGCCCCGGTCAAAGTTGATCCCGAAGATGAAGAGATCAGCCTTGACCAGAGGGCTCGCCGGATCAAGAGCCACGTGGGGGGCGCCCCGAGCATGTCGGGCGCCCCCTGCCCTATATAAAGAGGGCCTCGACCCTATTCTTGAACAACCAATTCCTTCGACAATTCTACGCTCTTCTGCTTCCACGACACGCTCCAGAAAGCTGCCAACTCAAGCCGACGACGTCCCGCTGCTCCATAACTTCAATCTTCACCGGACGTCGGTAACAAGAGTTGTATTTAAGTTTACGAGAATATTTTTATTATTATTTGTGTGTAAACTTTTGCGAACTTATAGAATTGCCCGCAGAAAACGGTCAACGACCGTGGGCCTTGGAGTAGGAGTCGACCCAGGCTCCGAACCAAGTAAACCGGCTGTGTTTGCGTTGTTGTGTTCTCTTTTATTTCCGCTGCGCACCCGCTCTTTTTAAATCCGAACGAATTGCGACATTCACCCCCCCCTCTCTCGCATTTCTCGATCCAACAGAATCCACTACGGTGTCTTGCATGGAACTCTTCTAACTTATTGTGCCTCTATTCAAAATAAATACGTATCCGAACTGAGATTTGGAGTCATCCTTATCTGTCTGGAAATTGGCATCTGTATACCCACGTATTACCATATCACCTTCTCCATATATTAGGAACACATCCTTAGTGTTTCTTAAGTACTTGAGGATTGTCTTGATAGCCGCCCAATGATCCATTCCTGGATCAGACTGGTTTCTGCTTGTGACGCTCAGAGCATACGATACATCGGGCCTAGTACATAACATAGCATACATGATAGATCCTATCGCGGATGCATAAGGAATCTTATTCATGCAAATCCTCTCGTCTTCTGTGCGCGGACACAAAGACTTCGAAAGGTTAATCCCATGCCTGATGGGAAGGTAACCTTTCTTGGATTCCGACATGCTAAACCTTTCTAGCACTCGGTCTATATATGTAGACTGCGAAAGACCAAGCAACTATTTTGATCTATCTCTATAGATTCAAATCCCAAGGATATAGGTTGCTTCTCCTAGGTCTTTCATGGAAAAAGTTTTGGACAACGAAATTTTAACTGACTGTAAGACTGATATATCGTTTCCTATAAGTAATATGTCATCGACATATAACACTAGGAATAGGACTGCACTCCCACTATCCTTCTTGTACACACAAGGTTCGTCAGGATTTTGTGAGAAATCAAACTCTTAGATTGTCTCATCAAAACTTATGTTCCAGCTCCTGGATGCTTGCTTTAGTCCATATATGGATCATCGAAGCTTGCATACTTTGGTTTTATTAACCGATGTGAAACCTTCAGGTTGTATCATGTATACATCCTCAAGCAGGTTTCCATTAAGGAAAGATGTTTTCACATCCATTTTCCATATCTCATAATCATAATGAGCTGCTATGGCCAGGAGCATCCGAATGGATTTAAGCATAGCTACTGGCGAATAGGTTTCATCATAATCAATTCCTTGTTTCTGACGATATCCTTTTGCCACTAATCTAGCCTTAAAGGTAACAACATTACCTTTCATGTCGGTTTTCTTCTTGAAACCCCACTTGCACCCTATGGGCTTAATCCCTTCAGGTGGGTTAACCAAGTCCCATACTTGATTTTTGTACATGGAATCCATTTCCGACTTCATGGCTTCAAGCCATTTATCCCTTTCTGAATTTTTCAGAATATCTTCATAACTGATAGGTTCATCATCATTAATAAGTAACACGTCGTTCGATTCACTTATGAGAAATCCATATCTCTCTGGAATATTGTGTGTCCTATCAAACCTACGAAGAAGTAGTGTTGTTTTAGGTTCAACTGATAGCTCATCATTATGAGTTATTGGTTGTGGGTCTAGACTAGGTGTCTCTGTAATGTCTATTGGAGTTTCTTGAACTTCTTCAAGTTCAATGCTACTCCCACTGTTTTCTTGTAAAAGAAATTCTTTTTCTAGAAATACAGCATGCCTTGAAACAAACACCATTTGTTCCAAGGGATGATAGAATTGGTAACCTTTCGTTTCCTTAGGGTATCCAATAAATAGACATTTATCAGACTTAGCATCCAATTTGTCTGATACAATCCGCTTTACATAAGCAGGACAACCCCATATCTTTAGGTGAGATAAATGAGGTTTCATACTATTCCACGTCTCATATGGAGTAGTAGAGACTACCTTGGTCGGGACTCTGTTTAGTAAGTAAACAGCTGTATTAAGCGCATAGCCCCAAAAGGATTTTGGAAGAGTTGCATGATTCATCATAGATCTAACCATATCTATTAAGGTTCGGTTATGCCTCTCAGATACACCATTATGCTGTGGTGTATATGGCGAAGTCCATTGAGACAATATCCCATTGTCCCTAAGATAATCTTGAAACTCTTAACTTAAGTATTCACCACCCCGATCGGATCGAAGTATCTTAATACTTTTGCCAAGCTGTTTCTCTACTTCACTTCTGAACTCTTTGAATTTCTCAAAAGCTTCAGATTTGTGTTTCATTAAGAACACATACCCGAATCGTGAGTGATCATCGATAAAGGTAATGAAGTAGCTATAGTCTCCTTGTGTAAGAGTTGGCATTGGTCCACATACATCAGTATGTATTAGACCAAGCAATTCTCCCACTGGTTTACCTTTTCCGGAAAAGGGTAATTTGGTCATCTTGCCTTTTAAGCATGATTCGCATGTATCAAATGAACCGGGTTCAAATGATTCCAGAATTCCACATCGGTGTAATTTGGTCATGCATTTCTTACTTACATGGCCAAGACGACAATGTTACATATAGGAGTCTATTTGATTATCTATTCGAGCACGTTTGTTGCTAACTTCGATATTGAAAACGTCACCGGATAAATCTAATGTATAGATACCATTGCATAAAGTCCCGATCCCATAAAGAACACCATTTAAAGTTATGTAACAGCAATTGTTACTAAAAGTTAAATGATAACCCTTTTCATTCAAGCATCAAATAGATACAATGTTATTTATTAACGAAGGAACAAAATAACAATTATCCAATTCTAAGACAAGTCCAGTAGGGAGCTTTAGCAAATATGTTCCGATGGCAACAACAGCAATCTTTGCTCCATTTCCAACCCGCAAATTCGCTTCTCCCTTAACGAGTCTTCTTCTATTTCTTAGCCCCTGTATGTCATTACATATATGTGAGCTACACCCAGTATCAAGTACCCAGGTGTACGAGGAAATAGAGTGACATTCAATAACGAAGATACCTGAAGAGGATGGGGCATCGGATGCCTTCTTCTTCAAGGACTCAAGATAAACCTTGTAGTTTCTTCGCCAGTGGCCCTCCTTGCCGCAGTGATGGCAAGTGCCTTTTGGTGCCTTTTCAATCTTTTTGGCCTTTTTCTTCCTTCCCTTATTTTGTTCTTTGGGCTTCCTCTTAGAGCCTTTCTTTGAGGAACCAACTAACAGTACCGTCTTCTGATCCTGCTTTATAGAAGGCTCTACAGTCTTCAGCAGGTTAAGCAACTCAAGAATGGTAGTCTCCATTTTGTTCATCCGATAGTTCATCACAAACTGAGTAACTCTTGGGCAAACAATGCAGAATTAAGTCAATACTTAGTGTGTGATCCATTGCAAATCTGAGTGTGCCTAGTCGCTCAATGTACCCCCAACATCTTCAACACAAAGTGTGAAATAGAAGTTCCTTCCTGCATCTTAGAGGTGAAGAGGAGTCTGGAGACCTCAAACCTTTAGGATCTCGCCTGCTCGTCAAACAGCTCATATAGATGGAAGACGATGGTATGAGCATCCATATGCTCATGCTGCTTTTGCAGCTCAGGTACCATAGCGGCCAGCATGATGCAACTCGCAAGTTCAGAATCGGCCACATGTTTCTGATAGGTCACTAACTGGTCTGGAGTTGCATCTTCAGGAGGATGGTTGGGAAGTTGTTCTTCAAGGACATAAGCAAGCTTTTCTGCCTTGAGGACAATCCTCAGGTTTCGAAGCCAGTCCATGAAATTTGGCCCAGTCAGCTTATTGGTGTCCAAAATGGAACGCAAATTCAGAGAAGACATGATCAGGTGATTATCCTAGAAATACAAATTGAGGTTATGTGATGATAATGATAAAGAATGCATCAATATACATTAATTAAATCTTATTTATTTTTTAAATTGAATAACTCTTTTTATCAATTCGGGAGATCGTAGGAACATCTCCAAATAGGTTGATATCCAACCATAGATAAGAACAACCATGGCTAGAGCCCATCTGTAGCGCCCGCCCATTTACAGTCTTACGACGGCGCTACGTGACATACATATACGCATATGGACTTCTTAATGCAGCGGAATAATTTTAAAACTTTATCCACATGCGTTTAAACCATGCACTTATAACTTAATTCATGTTAACACATTCTTAACTATCATTCTTAAACATAGTGACATGGTAACTTAGCATTCATTCTTAATCATATAGCATCATTCTTAAACATGTTTGCATGGTCATCATGTAAAGGGAGAAAGACATAGGATCTTTTCTTTTCTTTTGTCAAGTCATTGTCACACACACACACTTGCCCCTCCTGCTGCTTCCCTTCATAACCTCTTTCTTGATCTGCGGTATAAGAACATAAGACTATAAGCACATAGGCTTAGTAAGACCCTTTCCTACTCACTAAAATCATACGTCATATCATACATAAACATATGAAACATTCATTATAGCATAATTCTGAACATAAAACATAAGCTTACTCTTAACGTAAACATGGGCATCACATACTTATCATTGCATAAATCTTAACATAAACATAAGCATAATCATACTTATCATGACATATTTCTTATCATGAACATAAGCATGAACATACTTATTATGACATGATACATGACATAAATATAAACACAAAACATACTTAGCATGGCATGATACATGGCATAGAGATAAACATAAAACATACTTAGCATGACATGATACATGACATAGATATAAACATAAAACATACTTAGA
Organism: Boesenbergia rotunda; assembly: GCA_024364735.1. Lineage (NCBI taxonomy): Eukaryota > Viridiplantae > Streptophyta > Magnoliopsida > Zingiberales > Zingiberaceae > Boesenbergia > Boesenbergia rotunda. The sequence continues at coordinate 270,617 of JAGFNQ010000775.1, forward strand.
ATGGCATGATACATGGCATAGAGATAAACATAAAACATACTTAGCATGGCATGATACATGGCATAGATATAAACATAAAACATACTTAGCATGGTATGATATATGGCATAGATATAAACATAAAACATAAACATAAAACATTGTCCATCATGGCATAATGCATAACATGAATGAATGCATGAGTCAAATGCATATACATAAGGATGCTTAACTTTTAAAATCATATTTTTAAATACTTAAACATAATCATAACATCATTGGGGTCCCCGGCTTGTACCACATACATACATCATAAGCGCGCATCCCTAAGTAAATACGAGGTAGCGAGCCCCGACCTACTAGGGTAAGGACAGCATAGTCGGTAGTCCCAGAACCGGGGCGTTCTTAAGGTGCCCATCCCTGTTGCACAGCTTCGGTAGTGCCAGAACCGTGGACAGCATAGTCGGTAGTCCAGAACCAGGGCGTTTTTAAGGTGCCCATCCCTTGGACCCATACTTCGGTCCGGTACAAGCCCATTCATAAAGTAAAATAACTTCACATGCTTCATCATTCATAGGCATACATGACATAAACATAATCTTGTTTCATAAAACTTGACATAAGAATAGGAACAGCTGCGGTAGTTCCAGAACCGTGGACAGCTACGGTAGTCCAGAACCGAGGCGTTCTTAAGGTGCCCATCCCTTAGTATGACATAAACATATTTAACATTTCACCATTCATACTTATCATCATGATGCCTTAAAGGCATGCACATTCATCATCATTCATTATTCTCATTCAGAAGGTATGTCATGCTTATCTCATTTGTCTTAGGGCCATGGTTATCATTTTCATTCATCATCTTCATTCTTAAACATAGCATACATACATATTATTCATAATGCATGGCATACATACATGTCATTCACAAAATATGGCATACATACATATCATTCATAGATCATGGCATACATACATATCATTCATAAATCATGGCATACATACATATTATTCCTAAAGCATGGCATACATACTTAATTAGCATCTTCATTCATCAAGCAGGCATGATCATGGTATATTGGAAAGCATACATAGATCTTTTCATATATGATACATATCCCCTAGGTTCATGGTACATAGTCTAAACATTTATGAATAATCATAGTACATGACCTAACATATGAAGTCATGATACATCTTACATAAAGCTAGGGTTTTAGGTCACATAAAAATTCTTACATCTTACTTAATCATATACTTACATCTTAATAACCTATACTCAAGCCTCCTTGAGACCTTAACCCAAACCAAACCCTAAATTAGGGTCTTGGCCGAAACCCTAAAGGACAATAAGTCCATGAGAAATTCACATAGGTCATGATTACATTCCATACCATACATACTATGCCATAGAAAAATCATTTGATCCCTTATTTGGATTTAACTCCAAGTCCTATCCCTAAATCATGAGTTGGCCGAAACTCAAAGAGGATCACAAGCCCATGAAAAATTCATAAAATGCCCAAGTCACATCTATTACCTTACATATAATAACATGGGAGTCATTTGAACCCTTACTTGGAGTTAAACCTAACTTCTTTGCCCTAAAACTCCTCTTGGCCGAAAGTTATATGGGCCCTAAACCATGTAAAACTTTCACATAAACCCCAATCAACACCTTTTACAACATGAGAAAACATAAGAAACATCATTTGAGAGTTAGATCCAAACCCAACCATAGAAACCTATGGTGGCCGAAAGTTTCAAGGGTCCTAACTTTGGTTTTCTCCACATATAGTCCAAACAAAACATTGCATCATGAAAATAACTCGGAAACTATTATACCACAGGTGAGGGAGTCTTACCTTGGGTTATCTTGGTTTTTAGACCTTAAAAAAGAGAAGGAAATTGAAAATCCCTTTGACACTTGAACCCTCCTTGCCCTTGTAGCCTTGTAAGAGAACCTAGATCTTAAAAAGGGAGTCTCCTTGTGGAGTTTTTCCAAAGAAAATCTCCTTGTGGAGTTTCGGCTAGGAGAAGAAGGAAGGGGGAAGAAGAGATCTATTTATAATGTCCTTTTATCTCTTCACAAGTGCCTTTTCATCTTCTTCACATGGTGTCTCTTCACATCCCCTACCATTAACTAAAATCCACTTCATTCTCTACTAGCACTCCCTTGCTAGGTGAATTGGTTAGTGCATGTATGGTGGTACCATAGGTCCAAGGTTCAATCCTTGGTGCATGCACTTTGTTTTTATTTTTATTTTTATTTTTATTTTTCTTATTTCCGAAAATTCCTCAAAAATTCACCCATGTTCATGCTAATATTCCTAATTAAAACTCATTTATATTTATATTAAATTTCACATAAAATCTACTAATAATCATGGTACTAGAAAAACCCATATAAGGCTCATTAGTACTTAGCTTCTCAATTTAAATAGGGAAAAATCATGGATAACTAGGCTAAAGGTCGTACTAGTATTTCTAGGTTCCTCAAGACTATCTAGACATGATCAATATTTTTAAAGAAAATATTGAGAGAATTTTTCGGGTCGTTACACCATCAAGTTATTCTTAGCTATGAAGGTAGGTAATTATACTGATTACATATTATACATATGTAACTATCACATTATGCTATCAACTAATTGAATGTTTGCATAAATCATTGGGTTGTTAACTCATTAACAAGTATGCAACAATATACATAGCACCTAACTGCACCTCTCTTTACATCGACCTTGGTTGTGGCACAACAAATCGATGCTCCAAGCTTAAGGCTAACCCATTAATCAAGAAATAGTTTTAATATGGTTGGAGCTCATTCAACCGTTTAGTCAGGCTTGGATGTGTCCAACAACCAAAACTAAGGATTGACCTCTGACTCCAGCTATATTAATCATCAACTAATTCCATGGTTTGAACATGTTGAGGTTCAAGCCGGGCATGGATGTGTCCATCAACCCAAATGAGAAACAAAACTCCGGTTCTAACCATATTAATGAAGGTGTTGGCCTTAATATTTTGTAAGGGGTTTTGGGTCTCATCATTTTTCTTTTATGCACATTCATGACATATAATTATGTCATGTTCTAACGAGGCTCAATCCAAAATAATGGGGTTTTGGGTCTCATCCCCGAGGCACATTCATGACATTCATGACATATTTTGTAAGGGGTTTTGGGTGTGACGACCCACCTTAACTTCTCTCCCTTAACCTTAACTTTACCTTATTCTTAGCCTTAGGTTACAACTACTTGACTTCCCTTAACTTGCTCTGATTTTTTTTTCTTTTAAAAAAAACTTTCATTTTATTTGCTTTGCAAGGATTTGACCCCTAGACCTCTTATTTGTAAAACTAAAGCACTAACCATCTGCCCTAGAACACTTTCTTTTCAATGGTACCAGTCGACTGATAGATAGCCAGTCGACTGGTATCGGCCACAGAAACTTTCTGTGCTCGGCACCAGTCAACTGGTACATCGAACAGAAGGTTCTGTTCGATATCGCAGTCGAATGGTTCTGAACCAGTCAACTGGCACGCCTGAAAACCTGCATTTCAGATCTGAAAATCATTTCCAAGGATCCACAAATCATATACTTTCAAGACATACAATGAAACAACTCCAAATCTAAACTCCATACTAGTTTTATAAGCATCTTAACAACTTAAAACGAATCCAATAACTTGAAATTTGGATTTCTACGAAATTTAACAAACTTATCAAAACACATGCAATCTCTACTAACTTTGTACCCAACTTTGACTCCATGTAAAGTTTAAATAAGGTGATCACATCCTACCAATCCAAAACATCAACCATGAGTTTCTATAAATCAAAATGCCTCTAAGACTTATCCCAAAGATCTCTTCCACGGCTCCGCCGCCACTAAACATCAATGCAAGTCCCGTTCGCCTCCATAGCTTATGCTTTTTCTTTACCTTTATCTGCAATAGAAGGAAATGCAACTAATAAGCGATTTGCTTAGTAAGTAAATCCTAACTCACAAATCCATGCGATCAATGATAAACATGCTCTTTTCAAATAATGCTTGCTTCAAAACACATGCACTTTGAAATACTTGCACATGGAAACTTTCATATACTTATCATGCTCAATCATGCTTGAAAACATTTACTAGCATTAAAACATTGGCAAATCTAACATGCTCATAATTTCTTTTGAGACTTGCTACTTATGCATTTCCATACTTTAAATCACTAACTTCCTTGCCCTTGCTCTATCACATGATTGTAACATAACAATGTTAACATACTTAGCAAAACATATGCTTAAACTGAAAACACTTACATATACTCATATACTTCAAAATAATAATCAACTTTCTCAGGCCTTGACACTGTACCATGGTATCAATGTACAAATGCGCGCATCCCTAATAGGTTTCGGGGAAGCTAGCCACCGCACCCTATTAGAGCTTCTTTCTAACTTTCTGTGGGCCTCTCATTTACCCGGTACATGTCACTTTACAAAAGTAAAATACTTTCTTACTCAATATGCTTATACTTATCAAGCTATCTTTCTTTTTGTATAAATTTTGCACTACAAACTTTACCTTTCTTACTTGGAACTTTCATCGAGCACCTTGCGTGCCGTTAACCCAAAACTCATTTTTGGGACTTTTCAAGAATTTAGTCTTATCATACTTAGGTCACACAACCGAAACTTAATCAAAACCAAGTTCTAAGTTAATAAACATGTTCTCTATATAAACTTAAGACACGCAATTAGCATAAACTTAAAACATGCACTTAGATCATAAAATCAAGGTTCTACATCGGAAACGACATAACGGAAACTACTTCTATTGCAGGTGAGTGATCTACTTACCCTTTTCTTGATGAAAACTCACTAAATAGAGGTAAAAACCCTAGCGTAGGACTCCTTTCCTCTTCCTTGCGAGAACTTCCACTCCTTGGCCCTAGGGGAGGAACCCTAGGTTCTTTACTCAAGAGGAAGAAGAAGAAGAAGGGAGAAAACTATGGCTTTCTCCTTGTTTTCGCAGCCTCCCTCGTCCTCTGTTTTCGCGCAGCCACAAAACCTAATCGGGGACTTAACGTGACTTAAGCGGAAGTTTAATACCTCTTCATGAAAAAGCCTTACTCAACTATAACATTAATTCTCTTCATCCTTTTCTTTGCTTGATACCCTTGCCTTGCTGGTTACCCCAACTCACTTAAAGCCTTGCTTTGCCCTGTGGTCGCGGGATCAAACCCCGCCTGACCCCTTTTTTTTCTTTTTATTTTAATCCGAAAAAATGCTATAAAATTCAGAAAAATTCCTAATAATTCACGAAAATTATTGGGTGTTACAATCCTCCCTACCTTATAAAAAGTTCATCCTCGAACCTAGAACAGCTCTGGATACCTTTGCCTCATGCTATCCTTTGATTCCCAGGTTACCTCTTCATACTTCTGATTCAGCCATAAGACTTTTACTAGTGGTACCACTTTGTTCCTCAGCTTCTTATCTGCTCGATCTATTATCTGAATTGGTCTACTTTCATAACTGAGATCTTCTTGAACTTGTACCATCTGTGGCTCAATCACTTGGTTGGCATCTGGGATATGTTTCTTTAGCATTGAGACATGGAACACATTGTGTATTGCGGACATCTTTGGAGGTAGCTCCAACTCATAAGCTACTTTGCCAACTCTTTTCGTCACTAGGTAGGGTCCTATGTATCGAGGACTTAGCTTGCCTTTCTTTCCGAATCTCATTACACCCTTCATAGGAGCTACTTTGAGGAAAACTATATCCCCAACTTCAAACTCTAACGGTCTACGGCGTACATCAGCATAACTCTTCTGCCTACTCTGAGCAGCTTCTATTCTCTGGCGGATGCTCTTTATAGCTTCTGTGGTATCATCTATAAGGTCAGTCTGAGACCCCATTTCTTTCTTCTCACTACCTTCATACCAACAGAGGGGAGATCTACACTTCCTACCATAAAGAGCTTCATAGGGTGCCATACCAATAGTGGCTTGGTAACTGTTGTTGTAGGCAAACTCAGCTAAACATAAATATTTGCACCAACTGCCTTTGAAATCTAATGCACAAGCTCTGAGCATATCTTCTAGAATTTGATTTACTCTCTCTGTCTGTCCATCAGTCTGGGGATGGAAAGCTGTGCTGAATTTCAGTTTGGTGCCTAACGCTGTCTGTACGCACTCCCAAAAGTGTGAAGTGAAACGACCATCCCTATCAGAGATAATGGTCTTCGGGACTCCGTGTAGTCGGATCACTTCCTGCACATATAACTGGGCTAACTTTTCAATTGAGTAAGACACTCTGATTGCCAAGAAGTGGGCAGACTTGGTCAATCTGTCTACTATCACCCAAATAGCGTCATAGCCATTAGTTGTCTTTGGTAGACCAACTATGAAAGCCATGGCTATGTCTTCCCATTTCCACTCTGGAATCTGAATGGGCTGTAGGACACCTCCTGGTCTCTGGTGTTCTGCTTTAACTCTCTGACATGTCAGGCAGGTGCTGACATACTTAGCTATGTCTCTCTTCATCCCTGACCACCAAAATCTTCTTTTCAAATCCTGGTACATCTTAGTGGAACCAGGATGCATTGAGTAGGGAGTTCCATGGGCTTCTTCAAGAATCTTCTTTCTCAGCTCTTCATGATTGGGGACACATAAACGGTCACCATAGTAGAGTATCCCACTGTCAGATACTCTAAACTCTTTACTCTCTCCTTCTTGCATCTCTTGTTTGATCCTTTGGATATCAGAATCCTCAACTCGCTCTTTCTGTATTTCTTCAAGCAAAGTTGACTCTAGTGTCAATAGAGCTAGCTGCCCATCAATAATCTCCACTCCATAATCTACTATCTCCTTCTGTAATGGTGGTGCCAACGATGATAAGGACATCAAAGTGGCACAAGTCTTTCTACTCAGTGCATCTGCTACTCTATTGGCCTTACCAGGGTGGTACAGAATCTCACAGTCATAGTCCTTCACTAACTCGAGCCACCTTCGCTGTCTCATATTGAGGTCTTTCTGAGTGAAGAAATATTTCAGACTCTGGTGATCTGTATAAATCTTATACTGCACTCCTTACAGATAATGTCTCCATATTTTAGAGCGAAGACTACAGCTGCCAACTCCAGATCATGAGTGGGGTAATTCTTTTCATAATCCTTGAGTTGCCTGGAAGCATAAGCTATGACTTTGCCTTCTTGCATAAGTACGGCTCCAAGTCCTAGCTTTGATGCATCACTGTATATATCAAAGCTCTTATCACCTTCGGGTACTGTAAGAATAGGAGCGCTTGTCAGTCTCTTCTTCAACTCAAGGAAACTCTGCTCACAGTCTTCTGTCCACTCATACTTCTTATTCTTTCTGGTAAGGGCTGTAAGTGGAGAAGCTATCTTTGAAAAGTCTCCTACAAACCTTCTGTAGTACCCTGCTAAACCCAGAAAACTTCTGATCTCACTAGCATTCGTTGGTCGACTCCAGTTACTAACTGCTTCAATCTTGGTTGGGTCTACCATAATGCCTTCTTTGGAAATGATGTGGCCTAGAAAGGCCACATGGTCAAGCCAAAACTCACACTTTGAGAATTTGGCGTACAACTCCCTCTGATGTAAGGTCTGCAACACTATCTTCAGGTGTTTGTCATGTTCTTCCTGAGTCTTTGAATACACTAAGATATCATCAATGAAGACAATGATGAACTTGTCAAGAAAATCCTTGAACACTCGATTCATTAGATCCATAAACGTCGCAGGGGCGTTTGTCACTCCAAAGGGCATGACCACAAACTCGTAGTGCACATATCTTGTACTGAAAGCAGTCTTTGGCACATCACTCTCCTTCACTTTGAGTTGATGGTAACCTGATCGCAGATCTATTTTGGAGAACACCGTGGCTCCCTTCAACTGATCGAATAAATCATCTATCCTTGGCAAGGGATATCTATTCTTGATGGTTACCTTATTCAAAGCTCGATAATCTATGCACATTCGCATGGATCCATCTTTCTTCTTGACGAACAACACAGGAGCTCCCCAAGGTGAATGACTAGGGCGGATGAAACCCTTGTCGAGCAGCTCTTGTAACTGTTCTTGCAGCTCTTTCAGTTCTGCTGGTGCCATGCGATAAGGTGCCTTTGAAATTGGGTTGGTTCCTGGAACCAACTCAATTTCAAATTCAATTTCTCGATTGGGAGGGAGTCCTGGTAACTCTTCAGGAAACACCTCCGGATAGTCACAGACTACCCTCACTTCCTCTTTCTTTAATCCTTCTCTTTAACTTGCATCTACTATATGAGCTAGAAAATCAAAACACCCCTTCTCTAACATTCTCTGAGCTTGTAAGGTAGATAAGAACCTTTTTGTCTTTCTCTTTGGGTCTCCAATAAACTCGAATGGAGGTTCTGCTTCTGGTGTGAACTTGACTTTTCTCTTGCGGTAGTCTATAGAAGCATTGTACTTGCTCAAGAAGTCCATCCCTAAAATGACATCATAATCCTTCATCTCAAGGACTACCAAGTCACTGTAGAGCTCTCGGTTGGAAATCCAGATTGGTACTGCCCTCAGCCTCTCAGTAGAGGCCATTACTTCTCCCGACGGTATAGTTGTTAAGAACTTCATCGTTCAATATTTCTGGTGGCCTTTATATTGGTTAAGTAATGCTCGGTGATCAAAGCACTACTTATCAGTTCTTCGGAGGTTTACGGCCTCTTAAAACCGTTAGCCCCATTCAACGCTATCTCAGGCCTTAACATCTTGAGCATTAGCCTGACTATCTCTTTTTCTGTGCTAACTAGCTCTGGGCACAGATGATCTAACCGCTTAAACATCTTCACTGCTTCATCCACGGATAGTTCTCCTTGTCTGGACTCCATGAATTCATCATAGTGCTTGTTGGTTACACACATGTGAAAGTATTCTTCGAAGAACTTAGTCTCGAAGTCGGCCCATGTCATCTGGCTGACATTTCTCTTGGCCTTGACTCTCTCCCACTATATTCTAGCATCTCCCGTAAGCCAAAAAATGCACACTTTATCTTCTCTACTTCAGGCCAGTCCAGTAGCTCTACTATGCTTTCCCAAATTTTGAACCATGCTTGAGCATCCCATGGTTCGATTATGCCTGAGAAGTTCCCTAGCTTTAGTTTCTGCCACTAGATGAGGTATGCTTCTTGCCTTACCCCCTTGTCGGGACTACAGAGGTAACCGATGGGTCTTCGGTCACCACTGGTGCCACTACATTCGCCACCGGCAGGGTAACAGGAGTGACCTACTGGTTAGCCATCATGGTGGCAATAACTTGCTGTTGCTCTACTAATGTCTCTATGACTGCGCCATCACCTCTAAGAGAGTTGGTGGTGGTACTGACTCTTTCTCTTGCTCTCTAGGAGCTCGCTCCTCATTTTGGGCCTTTCTAGGACGCCCTCTTGGCATTCTTTACTCTATATCATAAAGAGACTATGTTGCCTCTTGCCCTCTAGGAGCTCGCTCCTCATTTTGGGCCTTTCCAGGACGTACTCTTGGCATTTTCTTACTCTATCGTGTCAAGAAAATAAAAGCTCATTATCTCTTACTAACTTACTTTATTATCTCCATGCACATATTAGCATATAATAATACTAACATACTTCCTTATCATCATGCACTTACTGATATTAGCAGTCAATAATGAAAAGCATACAAAACTACACATATGAACTTCTTACTTGGCAGGCGGCATGATTGATGCTTGATGTCAGTGTGGCGGAAGGGTGGGAACTGGCTCTGATACCACTCTGTGACGACCCACCTTAACTTCTCTCCCTTAAAGCGGACGTCACTTTTACTTAACCTTAACTTTACCTTATTCTTAGCCTTAGGTTACAACTACTTGACTTCCCTTAACTTGCTCTGATTTTTTTTTCTTTTAAAAAAAAACTTTCATTTTATTTGCTTTGCAAGGATTTGACCCCTAGACCTCTTAGTTGTAAAACTAAAGCACTAACCATCTGCCCTACAACACTTTCTTTTCAATGGTACCAGTTGACTGATAGATAGCCAGTCGACTGGTATCGGCCACAGAAACTTTCTGTGCTCGGCACCAGTCGACTGGTGCATCGAACAGAAGGTTCTGTTCGATATCGCAGTCGACTGGTTCTGAACCAGTCGACTGGCACGCCTGAAAACCTGCATTTCAGATCTGAAAACCATTTCCAAGGATCCACAAATCATATACTTTCAAGACATACAATGAAACAACTCCAAATCTAAACTCCATACTAGTTTTATAAGCATCTTAACAACTCAAAACGAATCCAATAACTTGAAATTAGGATTTCTACGAAATTTAACAAACTTATCAAAACACATGCAATCTCTACTAACTTTGTACCCAACTTTGACTCCATGTAAAGTTTAAATAAGGTGATCACATCCTACCAATCCAAAACATCAACCATGAGTTTCTATAAATCAAAATGCCTCTAAGACTTATCCCAAAGATCTCTTCCACGGCTCCGCCGCCACTGAACATCAATGCAAGTCCGTTCGCCTCCATAGCTTATGCTTTTTCTTTACCTTTATCTGCAATAGAAGGAAATGCAACTAATAAGCGATTTGCTTAGTAAGTAAATCCTAACTCACAAATCCATGCGATCAATGATAAACATGCTCTTTTCAAATAATGCTTGCTTCAAAATACATGCACTTTGAAATACTTGCACATGGAAACTTTCATATACTTATCATGCTCAATCATGCTTGAAAACATTTACTAGCATTAAAACATTGGCAAATCTAACATGCTCATAATTTCTTTTGAGACTTGCTACTTATGCATTTCCATACTTTAAATCACTAACTTCCTTGCTCTTGCTCTTTAACATGCTTGTAACATAACAATGTTAACATACTTAGCAAAACATATGCTTAAACTGAAAATACTTACATATACTCATATACTTCAAAATAATAATCAACTTTCTCAGGCCTTGACACTGTACCATGGTATCAATGTACCAATGCGCGCATCCCTAATAGGTTTTAGGGTAGCTAGCCACCGCACCCTATTAGAGCTTCCTTCTAACTTTCTGTGGGCCCTCACTTGCCCGGTACATGTCACTTTACAAAAGTAAAATACTTTCTTACTCAATATGCTTATACTTATCAAGCTATCTTTCTTTTTGTATAAATTTTGCACTACAAACTTTACCTTTCTTACTTGGAACTTTCATCGAGCACCTTGCGTGCCCTTAACCCAAAACTCATTTTTGGCACTTTTCAAGAATTTAGTCTTATCATACTTAGGTCACACAACCAAAACTTAATCAAAACCAAGTTCTAAGTTAATAAACATGTTCTCTATATAAACTTAAGACACGCAATTAGCATAAACTTAAAACATGCACATAGATCATAAAATCAAGGTTCTACATCGGAAACGACATAACGGAAACTACTTCTATTGCAGGTGAGTGATCTACTTACCCTTTTCTTGATGAAAACTCACTAAATAGAGGTAAAAACCCTACCGTAGGACTCCTTTCCTCTTCCTTGCGAAAACTTCCACTCCTTGGCCCTAGGGGAGGAACCCTAGGTTCTTTACTCAAGAGGAAGAAGAAGAAGAAGGGAGAAAACTATGGCTTTCTCCTTGTTTTCGCAGCCTCCCTCGTCCTCTATTTTCGCGCAGCCACAAAACCTAATCGGGGACTTAACGTGACTTAAGCGGAAGTTTAAATACCTCTTCATGAAAAAGCCTTACTCAACTATAACATTAATTCGCTTCATCCTTTTCTTTGCTTGATACCCTTGCCTTGCTGGTTACCCCAACTCACTTAAAGCCTTGCTTTGCCCTGTGGTCGCGGGATCAAACCCCGCCTGACCCCTTTTTTTTCTTTTTATTTTAATCCGAAAAAATGCTATAAAATTCAGAAAAATTCCTAATAATTCACGAAAATTATTGGGTGTTACATTGGGTCTCATCCCGAGGCTCAATCCAAAATAAGCATTTGACAGATTAAATTCAATTTAGGAAATTTAATTATAACAACTAACTTTAAATTGGACGGCTCCCCGAGGCTCAATCCAAAATAAAGAATTTTGTAAATAATTTAATTTCCAATTATAAATTTAAATGCCAATTAATATTCTCATAATTTGTCTAGACTTTCTTGAAAGAAAGTGCACAAAGAAAACTTATGCTTTTCCAAAATTGGAAAATTTCCAAAATTGAAAAGTTTCCAAAAATGGAAAGTTTTCACAATTATCATAAAATTTCAGAAACAGAGATATTTCAAAAGTTTGCGAAATTTCATGAGGATTTCCAAACTTTGAAATTCCTAAATCGAAAATTTACCATAATTGGAAAGTTTCCATAATTGAAAATTTTCCAAAATTGAGATCATGATAAAGCTTTCCGCAAAACAATTATATGATTATGTCGAACACAAACCTCGGCTATGATACCACTGTTGGGACCGGGTGCATGTTGACATGGATGCGGGTTCGTAATTTTAAAATTAATTACGTGCAGCGGAAGGTTAGCGTAAATAATTTCTCAAATTATTTAACCACACATCTAAGCATGCAATTTTATCTTGTGTAGACATGATCATATATTTAAAATTTTGCAGAAACATAAATTAATTTACGTATTACCTCACGTAACTTGAAGGAAGGGATGAGATCCAACCGTAAGCATCCCTTGGAAGCTCTGCCTCTATTCGCGTCCACGCGAGTATCTTCGGGATGACTTCGCAAAGCCATGAGTTTCGTGTTCTCAAGAAATACTAGATTCTCCGAGAACGCGACAAGAAAAACCAAGAGAGAAATTGGAAGACTAACCACAAAAGGATGGCCGGAATCAAAATTCCGGCGAAGCAAAAGAAGAGGCTTGCGGCAAAAAGATCCTTGCGGCAAACTCTAATTCCGGCAGCACCTTCTTCCGGCCAAGAGATGGCCGGAGCTTCCTTCTCCGGCAGTAGGTGGTGGTCGGAAGGGAAAGGGCAGGGGCGGCCGGCTGGTGCTCCTTCTTGAGGCTGGTTGGCGCACGGCAAGAAGGGGAGAAGAGAAGGAGAGAAAGAGAGGGAGAGAGCATATGCCTTCATCTCTACGATCATCACCCAAGCCTTACCTTGGGTCCTTTATATAGTGGCCTCTCAACCATCAAGCCTCTCAAATATGGAATAACTTATTCCATCATGCCAAGTTTGATTTTATATCATGGTTAAAATCATATTTTAATTCATGATAAAAAATCAATCAAGTCTCTTCTCTCCTATGGAATAAATTTCTTTATCATGGTAAATCAATCCATGATTGATTTTATAAAATAAACCAATCCATGGTTCATTTTAATTTCCATGAAAAATAAACCAAACCTTGGTTTATTATATAAAAATTTATATCATCCATAATTTTATAAAACAAACCACACTTAGTTTATTTTATAAATTGAACCAAAAACTTGGTTCTCTCCCTTTGTTCTGGCCGGCCAAGCAAAGAGGATGGAGGCCCTCTTTGGCCGGCCCATCCAAGCCAAGCCCCAATGAATTAAACTTATTTAATTCATCTATTAAGTCTTCAAAAGACTTTAGCCATTTTACGCTTCCGATGCGTCTCTGAAAAATTCAGATTTGACTTATCGTTTGGCTCAACCAAACTTAATCTCTCTTGATTGTAAAATCTAATGTTCAACTCGTTTTAAATCTCTCGAATTACTCGTAGTGCATGTGACTAAATAGGCTTTCGATTTATGTTGGTCGTCTATAATTAATCAATTAATTATAGAATGATCATGAGTGGCACCTAGTAGTACATCATGATCCACAATTAATCGAAAGATCAACGGTTGACCTCAGAAACAATCTGAAACCCTTCAGCAGCTATAATGAATCGTGCCCCATTCCCTTCACCATCTTATACCCACTTGGTTCAGGACATGGTCTGTGTGTCAGTCCCCACTAGGATGACTACGTCACACCTAGCCCAAGTAACGTTTTCTCGTCCTACGGATTCTAATTACTCTCATGTATTTAAGAGATTCATACTCTGAACATGTCATGCTCTCGCCAGAGGCTTCGAGTAACAATCCGACGATAGGCCTCGGGTATACATCTCCTCGCAAGGAGTGGTGAATCCTTTGTAGGCTGTTCAAACATCTTCGGGCACTTCGGCTTATACCCAATCATCCTGGGTCCACACCTCCTTGGAGATGCTTGCTTAAGATGTCAAAGTATAAGTCTCCATGAGCAAGATGACTTGAACACCGCAAGTCAAAGGAACATCGCACTTAAGCTGCAGTAAGAACTTCACTGACATATCTATATGTAGACTACCATATGAATTTTACAGTCAGTCACTCCAATAAACTAGTTCCCTTAACTAGCATTTATATTTATCTCCGGGCATCTCAATGTTACCAGCCAGTGAGAATCAGCTGATTAGAGAATAACCCATGCTAGTCTCAACAGAATTGATAGTGTCCATATTTATCAATTCATCGACTAGGGACAATTTCAATACTTCACAATTGCACATGTAGAGATAATCACTAGTTGTGAATTCTTCACAAATTCTCTCATGCTGTGAATTGTATTGCGGACATTCAGTAAATGAGTTTATGATCTCAATCAAATACACAAACATGTATACTCAAATAGTGAATATTCATTTATTAGAATAAATGATTACAATCATAAGGCGATTGCCTTAGGACACTTCTCTCATATCACTAACAGCGTGCGGTACCAGTCGGAATCGCAGAAAGAGAACTCTACTGCGATCTGATAGTACTCGAAATGCAAGATCATGATGTTATATTGGGCATGGATTTTCTGAGCAAATACGGTGCTTTTATCGAGTACCGTAAGCGAAAGGTGGTCTTCCAACCCGAGGTAGATTCTTTGTTTGAATTCATTGGAGAGCCAAGGAAAAGAACCGAGAAATTCTTATCGACTCTCAATGCACAAAAGATGTTAGACAAGGGATATACTGGATTTCTAGCACATGTGGTCGACGCAAGTCAAACAAAGGACCAGAAGCTAGAAGACGTCAGGGTTGTATGTAATTACCCAGAGGTTTTCCTAGATGAATTACCAGGATTAGCTCCTGATAGAGAAGTGGAATTTGAAATCGAATTGGTTCCTGGTACTAACCCGATCTCCAAGGCACTTTACCGTATGGCACCGGCTGAATTAAAGGAGCTTCAAGAACAGCTACAGGAGTTACTCGATAAGGGATTTATTCACCCTAGTCATTCTCCATGGGGAGCTCCGGTACTGTTTGTGAAGAAGAAAGACGGATCTATGCGAATGTGCATAGATTATCGAGCGCTGAACAACGTGACGATCAAGAACAGGTATCCCCTTCCGAGGATAGATGACCTGTTTGACCAATTGAAGGGAGCCACCATTTTCTCTAAAATCGATCTGAGGTCTGGTTATCATCAAGTCAGAGTGAAACAGGATGATATTCCGAAGACGACCTTCCGAACAAGGTACGGGCATTTTGAATTCGTTGTTATGCCCTTCGGTGTGACAAATGCTCCTGCTATGTTTATGGACCTTATGAATCGGGTATTCTCGTCTTTCTCGACAAATTTGTGATCGTCTTCATCGACGATATCCTTATTTATTCGAGAAACCAAGAAGAGCACGCCGAGCATCTGAAGATAGTATTACAGATTCTTCGGGAAAAGCAACTGTACGTGAAGTTCTCCAAATGTGAGTTCTGGCTTGATCAAGTAACCTTTTTGGGTCATATTATTTCCAAAGACGGGGTTATGGTAGACCCAACAAAGATTGAAACTGTGAATAACTGGAGTAGGCCAAAGAACGCTAGTGAAATCAGAAGCTTCCTAGGGCTAGCAGGCTATTATCGAAAATTTGTGGAGGACTTCTCGAGAATTGCAACTCCTCTAACGGCTCTCACTCAGAAGAATAAAAAGTATGAATGGATGGAAAACTGCGAAAGGAGTTTCCTGGAGCTAAAAAGAAGACTTACAAGTGCTCCAATTCTTACCCTTCCGAAAAGTAACCAGAGCTTCGACGTGTACAACGACGCCTCCAAACTGGGACTTGGAGCTATACTTATGCAGAGTGGAAAGGTCATTGCCTACGCCTCTAGGCAACTCAAAGAACATGAACAGAACTACCCCACTCACGATCTAGAACTGGCCGCTGTGGTCTTCGCTCTCAAGATATGGAGGCATTATCTGTATGGAGCGCAGTGTAGGATTTATACAGACCACCAGAATCTGCGATATTTCTTCACCCAGAAAAACCTAAATATGAGACAACGCCGATGGCTTGAGTTGGTGAGGGCTACGACTACGAGATCTTCTATCATCCAGGGAAGGCAAACAAAGTGGCCGATGCACTTAGCTGGAAATCCAGTGCCACCTTGATGTCCTTATCTATATTACCCCGGCCACTCGAAAGAGAAATTATGAATTACGGATTCGAGATCATCTCCAGACGGCTTTCTACCATGACAATATCACCGACGTTGTTCGAGGACATATTGGAAAAACAAAATGGTGATCCGAGTCTTCAGAGAATCAAGCAAGAGATCCTAGAAGGAAAGGGCGATGGTTTTCATATCGCCGACGGGGGAGTGATATACCTTAGGGATCGTCTATGTATCCCTAATGATCCGGAGCTGCGGAGAGAAATATTAGCAGAAGCTCATGGAACTCCTTATTCGATGCATCTGGGATCCACCAAAATGTATCGATACCTGAAGGAGAAATTCTGGTGGTCCGGTATGAAGAGAGATGTGGCTCAGCATGTCAGCACTTGCCTGACCTGCCAACGAGTGAAAGCAGAACACCAGCGACCCGGAGGAGTTCTGCAGCCACTTCCAATTCCGGAATTGAAATGGGAAGATATCTCTATGGATTTCATTTCAGGACTTCCCAGGACTACAAAGGGATATGATGCGATATGGGTAATTGTGGACAGGTTGACGAAGTCTGCTCACTTCCTAGCAATCAAGATGACTTATTCGATTGAACAACTAGCTCAATTATATGCTAAGGAGATAATCAGACTTCATGGAGTTCCCAAGACCATCATCTCAGATAGGGATGGTCGCTTTACCTCACATTTTTGGGAGTGCGTCCAGAAGTCTCTCGGCACTAAACTATGATTCAGCACTGCTTTTCACCCTCAGACTGACGGGCAAACTGAACGAGTTAATCAAGTACTGGAGGACATGTTGCGGGCTTGTGCCCTGGATTTCAAAGGGAGTTGGTGCCGATATCTCTGTTTAGCGGAATTCGCTTACAATAATAGCTACCAAGCTACTATTGGAATGGCACCTTATGAAGCTTTGTACGGGAGGAGATGTAGGTCTCCGATCTGTTGGTACGAAGGTGGTGAAAAGAAGGAAATGAGGCTCAAGACAGATTTTATCGACGGCACCACCCGAGCTATACAGAACATTCGACAGCGGATAGAGGCTGCTCAGAGCCGGCAAAAGAATTATGCGGATGTCCGGCGTAGGCCACTGGAATTCGAGGTTGGAGATTTGGTATTCCTCAAAGTGGCTCCTATGAAAGGGGTAACGAGATTTGGGAAGAAAGGAAAACTAAGTCCGCGTTATGTGGGACCGTACCCGATCCTGAAAAGAGTCGGCAAGGTGGCATATGAGCTAGAGTTGCCTCAAGAGATGTCAGCTATTCATAACGTGTTCCATGTGTCGATGCTCAAGATGTGTCTTTCCAACACAGAGCAAGTGATCGAGCTGCAGACAGTACAAGTTCAGGAGGACCTAAGTTTTGAAAGCCGACCCATCTAGCTCCTGGATCGGGAAATCAAAAAGCTAAGGAACAAGGAGGTGCCCTTAGTCAAGGTCCTATGGCAAAGTCAAAGGTTCGAGGAAGCTACCTGGGAATGCGAGGATGAGATGAGACGCAAGTACCCGGAGCTATTCTAAGTTCGAGGATGAACCTTCACGAGGTATGGGGGATTGTAACGCCCATAAAATCCTCTCAATATTTTTTTTAAAATATTGATCATGCCTATATGAATTCTTGAGTAACATATGGATACTAGCATAAACCGTAGCAAGATCTCTTATATAAATTAAAAAGCTAAGTACTAATGGGCATTATGTGGGCCTTGCCAAAAATAAGAGTAAAAGTAATAAAAAGAAGTACATGGACCAAGGATTAAACCTTGGACCTAGAGTTTCATCATGCATGTACTAACCAATTCACCTAGCAAGGGAGTGCTGGTGGAAAAGGAAGAAGATTTTAGTTGAGGCTAAAAGAAAGTGAAAAGTCATCATGTGAGGAGACACCATGCCTCTTCACTTGCCCCTACACCTAGTATAAAAGGAGTAGATGAGAAGGGAAGAGACACTTGAGTTATTGTTTTCTCTTTTCTTCATCCACCAAGGCTCTTCCTCTCCCTTCCTTCCTCCTTCTAGCCGAAACCCACAAGGGGTTCTCCCCTTGGAAAAGCTTCACAAGAAGACTTCTTCTTCAAGATCCAAGGGCTTCCTACAAGGCTACATGGACTAGGGGTGATCTAAGGTCAAGAAAGTCTTCATCCTCTTCTCTCATTAAGGTCTAAAACCAAGATAACAAGGGTAAGACTCCCTCACCTGTGGTATAATAGTTTATGTTGTTTATCATGATTTGAGATGTTGTTTGGGATTTATATTGATAAAACAATGGATTAGGGCTTATGGGATTTTCGGCCAAAGCATGTTCTTGGGTCTAAGATGATGTTAAAACCCCACTTATATTTTCTAATGTTTTCTCATGATAAGTAAAGTATAAATTATGAATTTTGGAAATTTTGTAGCACCCTAAGACCCTCTAGGGTTTCGGCCACCATCAACATCTCATGGTTAGGATTAGATCTAACCCTCCAAGTATGTTTATTATGTTTCCCTATGATATAATGGATATTAATTGTGAATGATAGGAATTTTTCCATACACTTGTGACCCTCTAGGGTTTCGGCCAAGATCAAATTGTAGGGTTAGGACTTAGGGTTAGCCCAATCATGGGTTCTAATGGCTTCCTATGACATTGTATGTATGGGATTGGATGTAAATTGTGAATGATATGAATTTTTCCATGAACTTGTGACCCTTTAGGGTTTCGGCCAAGGTTAAGTTGTAGGGCTAGGACTTAGGGTTAGCTCCAATTATGTGGTCTAATGGCTTTCTATGGCATTGTATGTATGTATGAGTTTTCCTTTATTTATGGTACTTCATATGTTGCTTGAATAATGGATCTCCTTTTATTCAATTTTCGGCCAAGCACCTAAACTAGGGTTTGGGTTGGGTTAAGGTTTTAAGGACACTTGTTTATGGTTTACTATGATGTATGTATATGTTTAAGCATGTTGTAAGAATTTTATGTTACCTAAAACCCTAACTTTATGTGCTATATATTGTGACTTTGTATACTTAGGTTATGTGCTATGTTTATTCATCAATGTTTTAAACCATATACCATGAACACATGTATTGTGAAGTAGGCCTCATGTTTGTGTAGAATGATGCATGTATGATGTTAAATGCCTATGATAGATATATGGTTTTGAAGGTCTATGCATGTTCTATGTTGAATACCATGAACCTAGGTAGTATGTGTTATGCTCATATAGATCCTACCCATGCATGCTTTATGATAGATACTATGATGATGTATGCTAGGTGATATGTACTATGAATTTAATGCATGCTTACCTTATGTACCATGATCATGCAAGCTTTATGAACGAAGATGATGTTTATATCTTAAGGCATAATTATGTATGTATGTCATGTCTTATGAATGAAGATAATGTTTATGCCTTTAAGGCATAATGATGTTATGCATTAAGTATGAATGATGAAATGCCAAGTATGCTTTATGTCATGCTCCATGTAACAAGATTATGTTATGTCTTTAAATATGTTATGTATGTTCTATAAATGATGAAGCATGTGAAGTTATTTTACTTTATGAATGGGCTTGTACCGGACCGAAGTAAGGGTCCAAGGGATGGGCACCTTAAGAACGCCTCGGTTCTGGACTACCGTAGCTGTCCAACAGGGATGGGCACCTTAAGAACGCCTCGGTTCTGGAACTACCGTAGCTGTTCCTACCCTAGTAGGTCGAGACTAGCTACCTCGCATTTACTTAGGGATGTGCGCATATGATGTATGTATGTGGTACAAGCCGGGGACCCCCAGGATGTTATGATTATGTTTAAGTATTTATAATTATGGTTTTCAAATAAGCATCCTTATGTTATATGCATTTGACTCATGCATCCATTCATGTTATGCATCTACTCCATGTTAAGTACTTCATATGGTTATGTTTATGTCAAGTATTTCATATGTTTATGTTTATGTCAAGAACCATGCCATGTTAAGTATTTCATATGTTTATGTTTATGTCAAGTATTTCGTATGTTTATGTTTATGTCAAGAATCATGTTATGTTAAGTATTTCATATGTTTATGTTTATGTCAAGTATTTCGTATGTTTATGTTTATGTCAAAAACCATGTCATGTTAAGTATTTTATATGCCTATGTTTTGTATCAAGAACTTCTATATGTTAAGAATGTTATATGTGTTATGTTAGGTGATGTATGGTTTTAGTGAGTAGGAAAGAGTCTTACTAAGCCTATGTGTTTATAGTTTTACCTTCTTATACCGCAGATCAAGCAAGAGGATATTAAGGGAAGCAGCAGGATGGGCAAGAGTGTGTGTTTGGCAGTGACATGGCAAAAGAAAAAGAAAAAGCTTTTAATATTTATACTTTGTCACATGTCCTATATTTTGCATTGTCCTCTTAAGTCTCATGCTATACTTATGATGGTTTTGTCTAAAAATACACTTGCTACTTTTGTTGCTTATGGATGACTTATGTGATTTTTATATCATGATGCTACGTATGATGTTAATATGCTAAGTTACCATATCACCATGTTTAGGAATGATAGTTAAGGCATGTATACATGATTCAAGTATTAGTTGCATGGGTTAAACGCATATGTATAAAGTTTTAAATTATTCCTCTGCATTAAGATATTCATATACGTATATGTATGTTAGCATAACACCGCCTTCCACCTACTCCGTAAGGCTGGGAAGGGCGGGCGTTACAAATATAGAGGTTGGTGAGGAAGTTCAATGGAGATCCTTTAGTGGAATGAATCTTCATTAATGGATCAAATTTGGATCCATTAGCGGGCCAAGACCTAACTCCTCCTCATGGTCCCTATCGTAGCCCTATATATAACCCATGGTGGCATGAAACTAAGGATCCAACAGAACACAAGAAAACCCTATGTTTCTGCTCTCCTCTCTCTCTCTCTCCCTCGCTTGGTGCGGCGTCTCCTGCTGTGGAGAAGGCGAAATCACTGATTTCGGATTTCTTATCCTTGGTGTTCAAGTTGCTCATGCATCTTGATATATGATTCCTCTCCTTGGTGTTCAAGTTGCTCACGCAACGTGAATTTCGTTTCTCCTTGGTGATCAAGTTAATCACGCAACTTGAAATTCTGTTTTCTCTCCTTGGTGTTCAAGTTGCTCACGCAACTTGAATTTTGTTTCTTCTCCTTGGTGATCAAGTTAATCACGCAACTTGATTTCGATCCATGGTGCACAAGTTGCTCACGCAACTTGCTGTTGATGCTCACGAAGTGGAGAAACAAAGGTTGTGGAGAAGTTAATCAAGCAATTTGTAGCTTGGAGAAAAGTTGCTCACGTAACTTACAGGCTGCGGAGAAGTTGCAGATTTCTGGTGGAGAAGTTGTAGATTTCTGTGGAGAAGTTGCTCATGCAACTTGTAGATTTCTGTGGCAAATTTCTCCAAGGCAGATTTCTCCAAGGTAGAAACGCAACTCACGTTGCTGTGGAGAAGAAGACGAGGCGCCGACGGTGGAGGAAAGGAGTAGTAGGGTTTATGTTTGGATTTTCTTCTTCCTTGGAGTGGCCGGTGGCAACTCTTTAGTTAGGGCTTAGTTGGCACAAGGAGAAGGGATCGACATGGTGACCATGGTTCTTGGTAGATCATCGCCCACACAACGTCCAAGAAGTGAGGGTCATACGGTAGAAGATCATATGGTAAAGAGAGGTATATTTCTCTCTTGGATCCTTCTTTCTATCATTTTATGTGTTGCATTAATTAATTATCATGTTTGATTAATTATTTAATTAATGTTTGATAATTAATTATTGGACCCCGATAATAAACACAAAAATCGGCGATCCACTCGTCATCTTTTCTGCGGTCAATCAGTTAGGCGAATTACAAGGCTCGATCTTTGTGATTGGCTAAGTTGTAATTCGAATCGATTGATACAATGACGAGACAGTCGTTTGGGATATGAGTCTCCATTCGGATTAATTTTTAATCCGTGGACATGGAGAGGTCTCTCAAGGACAACCAGGTATTCGCTTAGGAGACCCGCCAAGCCATACCCGATCCCAACAAGGTCTTCAGTGCCCAGCCCTCGACCAAGACTTATTGCCCAATTCCACGAACCAGGACTTTGTGCCTAGCTTACCTAGGACTTTTCCTGCACACTTAACAGATTTATTAGATCACAATATAACCTTAACTTATGAACCCTTTGCCATTATCAAATCCCAAGTTCGATTTGGTGCTTCCGGCACCAACAATCTCCCCCTTTTTGATTTATGACAACCTAATTCAAAAGTTAAGTTAAAAACAGAAAAAATAGTTATTTCAGACAAACGTATTTATTTTTCCTCTCTTTAAAAAAACTAATTTTTAAAAAATATGCACTAAGCTCCCCCTGACTTAGAGATTTTCCCCTTGAAGCTTTCAAAGATATGTTGTTTTTCAAAAAGATTAAGTGTACCCTTTTTGAGAAATAAAAGATAAACTAAAAAAAATAAGCGAATTTTGACCAAGTTACTTTTGAAGATGAAAAGTTAAGACAAATTTTTCTGAAATTGAGAATTTTACTTTTCTTACTACAAAAAATTTGTACTTAAAAGATTTACACTTTTTGTTCCAAAAAAACATTTGCACCAAAATATTTTGCACTACAAAAGATATTTTGCACTTAGAAAATAGTTTGCACTTAAAAACATTCTGCATTTTAAAAATATTTTGTACTAAAAAATATTTTGCGCTTAAAAAAATATTTTACACTTTTAAAAATATTTTTCTCTTTGAAAAGATTTTGCACAAAAGATATTGTGCACTTAGAAAATGTTTTGCACTAAAAAACATTGTGCATTTTAAAAATATTTTGTACTAAAAAGTATTTTGCACTTAAAAAATATTTTGCACTTTTAAAAAATATTTTGCACTTAACAAGATTTTGCACAAAAGATATTATGCAATTAAAAACATTTTGCATTTAAAAAACATTGTCCACTTTTAAAAATATTTTGTACTTAACAAAATTATTTGCACTTAAAAATTTCTGAAAAAAAATTACTTTTTAAAAAAAAATTTAACATTACTTTTTTCACACTTACAAAAAATTTTAACTTTGCTTTTCTCACACTTAAAAAAATTTATTTTTACTTTTTTTCACACTGTACCCCTTTGCCATATTTAAAAAAAACATACAAAATTCTAGGGATAAATCCTAGGCTAAGTCCGTTGCATAGGAAACCATAGTTTTAAAGGGGGTAATTTTTGAAAAATCTAAGTAGAAAAAAAAAATTTAATTTCATCAAGTTTAAAAAGAAAAAGATTTTAAAAAAATATGAAACAAAAATTTTTAAAAAAAATGAGAACTGTCCTACTCTACTAAGCACTGTTGGACCGGTGTAGTCGATAGAAGGGGGAGGGTGAATATCGACCGTAAAAACCTTCAGAAATTTCGTAAAACTTTTCGATTCGTTCTGGACACAAAGCTAGTAGCACAGTGGAAAACAAAAAGAACGAATAAATAACACAGTGCATGTGGGATTTTTACTTGGTTCCAACCCCCCAGGGTCAGTACATCCAAGGCCTAAGCACGGGAACGCCCGTCCACTAATGGTCTCCTTTCCGGACTTTCCGGACTTTCCGGAGGCGGAGAAACGCATCATACAGTGCAGAAATTACAATCAACAGATATGAAAAATAAGTATGAAATTGTAAAATTCAAACCAAACAAAAGTTGAAGATGTAGGACTGATAAACACCATTTTATTGATTATTTTAATTGCTAAAATCCATGTTTGATCCATGTTTTTATTGCTTAATTATGATTTTACCCTAGGTTTTGGAACTTTATCTTATTTTGGACTTAATTGCAAAATTACACAATTTTTGGATTATTTGGCCACTAAATTCTTAATCTATTTTTGTAGGCATCAAAGGTTCAAGGACATAGGGCATATTGGGTCAAACTCGAGTCGGAAGTGACCCGGATCGGATTATCAAGCTTACGATTAATCCGGGCCGTCCGATTCAAGAGCGGCTAGATCTGAGCCATCCGGGACGATCTGAAGCAATCCGAGCTAGGGTTAGGGTTGATCAAGCTCTATGATCAAGATCTGAAGGTTTCATCCCAATCAGAGCTAAATCAACCGTTGGATCAAGCAAGGAGGGCTCTAGAGCGTCCATTCACAGTTAGAGTTGATCTGGACCATCCGTTGCCTATCTGGAGGATCCGAGCTACCACGAGGCAGATCCTGACCCCAGATCATCATCATAAAAGTTTGGCTCAAATAGGAGCAAGATCAGCCGTTGGATTTCATCCGATCAATCTGGGTCGTCCATTGTTAGCTATTTAATTAAAACACAGCCACATTTCTTCCTCGTCGCGTCTCCGCCGCTGTTCATCTTCTTCTTCAGTTTCTTCTCGTTTCTTAGCTAGATTTCTTCATCAAGGAGGCGCGATCCCTCAATCCATCATCAAAGCAAGGGTTAGGTCAGTGAAGAGATTCTCAGCGAGGTCTCAGATTCGATTTCTGCTCAATAGCGAAGTTGCGCGAGGTCTCGGCAGATTTGCTATCCGACTTCAACGAACTCAGCTGTATTCCATTTCCACCGCATTCGAGCTGACCAGAGGGGTTCCCTGGAAGGTCTCGATCATTCCCAAATCCAATTCGCAAGCCATAACAGCGAGATTGAAGAATTCGGAGCTGAATTTCAGTTTGAGCAGGGATCTGATCAGATTCGGTAGCAGAGGCAATTATCACTGATTTGTGGAGCTTGCGGGTCCGAGGTTCTCCCTTGATTGACGACCAAGGAGCTCTTGATTTGGAATGGTTGAGGAGTAGCTTAGATACTTAAGTTTCATTGCTTTAGCTGTAGTTCATTTCTGCGCAATCTGTTTTCTGCAATTATATCAGCTGTGTAGTTTGGTTTCTGAATTGTTTAGCTTAATTAGGCTTTAAATATTCAAGTTAAGTAGCTTAGCAGTTGTTTAGTGGACAATTAGAGTTAATTTCAGTTTGTTTACATTTAGAGATTGCGTATCAGTTTGTCAATGTTGCGTATCAACTTTTTTCTGCACAATTTCAGTTTTAGGACAGCACGTTTCTTCTGTTAGCTTCTTAAGTTTGTGTTGAGCAACCCGTAGATGTTTTATATCTTGTTTGAATATTAGGTTTTGCACCCGAATTCAGCTTGCCTTGCATTGAATCATTTCTGAAATTGTTTCTTTTCTGCAATTCCTGCATTTCTGCACTTCTACAAACCTGCGTATCAGATTTTGTTGATGTTCCAGATTGTGTATCAATTCAGCCTCCGCACTGATTTGTATCCAGTTTTGACACGCTTTGTAGTGTACTTTTGCGGTTGAATTAGTTTCCATCGCATCCAATCAAGTTATGAACTGCAATTCTCCTTCACAGCATTGTTCAGCATGCATTTCTGCACATTGCTCCTGCAACTATTAAATTTCTGCATTCCTGCCTTAGTGCTGCATTAGATGTGTTTGAGATTGATTAGCAAATAGCTTCGGACTTCTTTCAGCTCATGCACAGATAACTTCATTGATAGCTCAGCATCTCAAGCTGAATTAATCAGCTAAACATCCCTTCATTTCTCAATTCTGCATCTTTTCTGAAATTCCTGCACATATTGCATATTAGTTTGTTTTGGTTTGTGTATTAGCTGTCTACGATTCCTGCTTCTTGTATCAAGTGGACAAGTGTTTTGTGAACTGTGCATTCAGCGTGTTCCATGTGATCATGCATGCAATCTGCTTTTGAGTTGACTAGTCTTCATCTTTGGGTTCTTTCATTTCCTTTCATCTCTGCACTGTTTGCACTCATTTCTGAATTTTCCCTTTTCAGTCTTGAGCTTCATTAAACAATAGCTTACCTTTTCAAACTGAGTAACTATTTGTGTATCTGAATTTGAAAGTTTCCAGTGTTGCATTTAGCAGGAATTTTAGGCACACAAGATTCTATTCCTTTGTATCAAATTGTGTCAATTTATCCACTTTGTACCAAAAACCAGTTTCGATATCAAGCAAATGAGTGTGTGAATGTGATAAGGTGTGGGACGTTAGCTCATTTTACATCCAATAGTTTCTGAATTCCATTCTCAGTCTTTGCATAGGAATTTTCCAATTGTTGCTTGCATTTAGAGTCAAGTTAGGTTTCGGCAGTGACTTAGTGATTTGTTTAGATTACTTAACATTGGTTGGATTCATTTACTCCGTATTTGACTTGCACTTAATATTAGATTGTTTTCCATTACTTTTCCATTTCTAATTGAAACCAAAATCCAAATATTTATTTGAAACCCAAAAACATAAACGACACCTAAATACAAGCGCGAATCAAACAAACCTTCAACTAGTCCCTGAGAAAAATACGACCTGTGGCCCCTTTACTACGTTTTCATTCTTTGATTGCAAAAAGGGTTTCCAGCATTCATATATATATTTAAATTTGATGGACCCAATTTCGTGACAATATTTAATGTATCATTTGGGTCTTATCAAATTTTTGGCGCCGTTGTCGGGGAAGCAACTAGTTGATTTGTTTGATTTTTGCTTGTATGCTTTTTGATATATCATTGGGTTCTATTTTTTGTTGCTTATTCTTTTGTATACAGGTACTGCCATTTTTCTTGTTTGTTTTGTGACAGGGCTGAAGGATCAAAATGTTTTCATCTACTTATCAGCAGCCGTGTCCACATTTTCAGCAGAACCAACCTTTCAATCAGCAACCAAATCAATTTTTTCAGCCACAATGTCAACAATTTCAACAAGATTTTCAACCAAATCAGAATTTCAGAACGGGCAGCCACCATTCCAGAGTTTTCAGCCCCAGTTTGAGCAACCATTTCAACAATTTCAGCAATCACAAAATTTCCAGCAGCCTTTTGAAAGTTTTCAGCCCCAAAATAATCAATTTCAGTTTCAACCTCAGCCATGGCAGCAAGAATTTCAACCTATACAGAATTTTCAACAACCTTTTCAATATTCACAGCCATGCGATCCAAATTTTCAGCAAAATCAACCAAATTTCCAGCCCACTCAATTTCAGTGTTCACCACCACAATTTCAACCTCAGATTCAAGATTTCCAGGGCTACCATTCTCAGCAAGTTCAACCATCCTTTCAACCACAATTTCAACATTTTCAGCAAGATTTCCAGTTTCAAGGACAGAATTTACAGCAAGACACTCAGAATTTTCAGCCCCTCCCATTTCAACAGTTTATTCAAAGAGGCTTTGAGGATCCTGATTGGGATGAGGCTCAACAACAATGGATGATGGAGATGTTGCAACAAGTTCAACAATTACAGCAGCAAAATTTCCAACAAGTCCTACAACAACAGCAAATTTTACAACAACAACGGCAAGGCATCGAACAACGCCTTGCACAATTAGTTGATCAATGGAATCAAATACAAGCTCAAAGATTAGAACAATAAGAGGATTCTATAGGTGTAGGGGATTGCACAGAGCCCCAGGAACCACCTATATTGATTGATGCATCAGAAAATTCAGAGGATAGGATTGAGAGTGTAGGGGATTACACAGAGCCCCAAGAATCACCCATTCCTATTTCACAGGACCATTCTCATCTTTTATTTTGTGATTATAGTATTATTGAAGGTCCTAATTTTTCTAATTTGGTTGATACAGGAAAGGTTGAGGGAGATGATTCCATAGGTGTAGGGGATTGCACTAAGCCCCAGGGACCACCACAATTACCAGAAAGTGTAGGGACTTGCATAGTGGAAGCAAGCACCCAAGGATCACCTATTCCAGTTGAGTGTCCACCAGAGCCTGAGGCTGAAGAGGAGCATGAACTTGACCAGGAGGAGGCCACAGTTACATCCATTTTTGTAGACCCTCCAGGTATTTTTCAGCACGATCAGGTAAATACTCCCCCAAATTTTTCTGAAAATTGCATAGAGATACCTCACACTGATTTTATTGTTTGTGATATACTTAGGGATACATCTCTTGTAGAATTTAATTGTGAAAAATCCCTAGAGGTACCTAGTGTAGAATTTGCTGAAAATGAAGCCTGTGGTGCCACATATCATGAAAATGCTGAGTGTGAAATTTTTTTAGAAGTGCCTAGTGTTGTTGATTGTTGTGATGAGACTTTTGACATATCTTATGCTGGAAATAATTGTGCAAAATTCATTGAGGACTCAACAATTGATTTCATAGGGTGTGATACATTGCTTGATTTACCCTTGGTAGAAAATAATTGTGAAATTTTTATTGAAGTGCCAGGGAGTGATTTTATTAATTGTGATGAGTTTTTGGATGCAAATGTTGGAGGAAATAATTGTGAAAAATTTATTGAGACAACAAAATTGGATTTAATTGAATATGATGCAGTTTTGGATTCATTTTATGCAGAGACTGATATTATTTTATTTCTTTCTGACCCTGAACGCTTGAGAGAGGTATTACATTGTTTTGCAGGGTCCAGAAGACTCCAGGAGTGGGTGCTCCAACTGAACAGACTTCAGCCTCCTGGAAGGACTTCTGAAAAGCATAAAGAAGGAGGAGATTATTTTACTTTAATTCGAAGCACTCCAGTCCTTCAATGGCTCTTGAACCTAAATCGCCTGCGGCCACCGGAGCATAATTCTGCAAAGTTTAAGTGTGGGGGAGTCTTAATTCTCCCAGCCACCCAGATACCTCCACTACCAAGATGGAGGCTTCTTCTGGATGACTCCGTCCACCTGAAATAAAGGGGAGATTGTTCTTCTTGCATATTTCTTTCACTGTTATGACTTCTCAAATTTTCTTTTAAGTTGAGTCCTTGCTAATAAATGCATGAGTAGAGTAGAATGCATAGGAGTCATTGTAAATACCTTGTTATTCCTTTTGTCATTTTCCTTGCATGCCTAAGAATAAATGTATCCCTTTAGGTTTTCTCCATAGCATTTTAGAGTCTTTTAGAAAATAAATTAAATTTGGTTGTCAAAACTTAGGGTTTGAGTTCATGGATGAATTCTTGGATGCTTGAGTACTACTTGGTTTTAAATTCTTAATTGAGGATTTGAGATGGATTATTTTTACCTAGTGAGATTAGCCTATTATTTGTGACACACATGTTATTGAACTCTAGAACTTGCTTAGGTTCTTTCAAAACCATATTTCAATGATTGGATCACATCTATAGAGACTAATCACCTTGTTTACCTTTCCATCTCAATTTTGGCAAAAATCATGTCTATTCTATTTGTCTTTCCTTATTTCTAATCTTAACCCCATTTTGTCTATGGATTTATTTGCTTGGGATGTTTTCTTGATACTATTTTGCCCGAGACGGACAAAGATTTAAGTGTGGGGGAGTGATTGGTGATTTGGAATAAATTTTTATTAAGGATGCAATTCATGTCGAAAAAAAATTTTTTTTTGCCAAGTTGAAGCCAAAAGGTGCCAAGTGAGTTGAGTTTGAATTTCGAAAATGAGCAAGAGGATGGAAGCAAATGGAGGCATCTAGATTCTACTGATTATAAATTGAAGATCCAAGTTTACATGGCCAAACTCAAATTGGTTGATGAAGAAGAAAAGAAGAAAATTCTGTGCCAAGGATCAAGTGGCACGCAACATTCAATTTAAGCCAAAATTCTGCACCAAGAAGAATAACTTGAGTCGAAAGAGGCTTGTATCAAGAATTTGGGAAGTTGAGATCAGCAACCTTTTGTATGAATGTCGGAGTGCAGCTGTTCTTTGCAGAAAAGTCAGAAAGTTGAAGACAAATTTAGCCCCAAAGCTGTTTTGG
This sequence comes from Boesenbergia rotunda, assembly GCA_024364735.1. Classification (NCBI taxonomy): domain Eukaryota; kingdom Viridiplantae; phylum Streptophyta; class Magnoliopsida; order Zingiberales; family Zingiberaceae; genus Boesenbergia; species Boesenbergia rotunda. The sequence goes on from JAGFNQ010000775.1 coordinate 300,735, forward strand.
ACAGAAATATGGGCAGAAATTGTTTACCATATCATACAAGGAAGTTTTCTACCAACTTCTAGCTGAATTCCTGCTTCCTAATCCAGCAATGTGTAGCTGAATTCAACCTTGAGAGGGAGCAGCTTACAAGTGGCAGAAACTGAAGAAATCAGAACATAAAGGAAAGAAAAAATTTTTTGCAATGCAGTTTTCGAAACTTGACTTGCTACTCAGCTCATTTCGAGTGGAACACCTAAACTTCCACTATCATTAGATGCAAGTCCTAATTGATACTAATTGTTGGAGAACTCAGAGAATATGAAATGCAGCAAGAGCTGGACAGATCTGAAAACACAGAAAAACTGCCGTGCCAAGCTCAAGTATGCAGAAATTGGTTAACTTGAAGCTGAAATTACTGCCAATGCTAGAAATGAAGACAATCTGGATTGAATTCTGGAAATGAGGCTGAGTGAAGACTGATACAAGCTGAGAAAAATCTAGATCAGGGCAGAAGATTTGTGCCAAAAAACAGAGAAAAGAAAAAAATCTGCTGGGCAGTGCAGTAATAAAAAATTCTGGGCAGTGCAGGGATTGAAATGCAAATGAATTGAGTTGGAACTAATGTGGCTGCTGCAAAGGATGCTAAAAAGGACTCAAAACAAACCCACTCGAAGCCCAAGAGGTTTTGGAGAGCAGCAAGTTGATACTTAAGCTGGAAATTCAGTTATGAAAGGAGGAAAACCAATGTAAATGCTATGAAGGCAGTTAATTTGTACCAACTTGCAACCTAATTGAGTTTTTGAAGCTATAAATCAGAGCAGTAGGTATAGGAATATATTTGAAATTGTTAGGCACATTCACTGCTGATCAAAAGAGGAAGAAATGTGATTGATTGGATTTTTTCAGATCAAGAAACAGATTAAGAAAGAAGGATGCAGTGGGTTGAATTCAAAACAGCTGGGATTAACCTTTCCATTTCTATTTGATGCTAACTGCCCACCAGAAAAATGCAGAAGTTTGCAAGGTATAAGAAGAACCAATGGATGCTAGAATCTGATGCAGGAAGATGCAAAGAAAATTCGAAACAACTGCTGATCAGAATAGAAAGTGAAAGGGCTGAAATTAAACTTGTTGAGCAGAATTTTGAGTGGAATTCTTTAAGTGCTCGACTACTTTAAGATACCAACTGATATGAAGGAATTGGAGTTTTGCAAGATCTGAAAGGCTCCATTAGAAGATTAAGAGAGCAGAGAAAAAAAAGAGAAGAAATAGAAAACAGTTTGAGAAAATAAGAAAAGAAAAGAAGAAGCAAGTTGGCACACCATTGAAGTCTTGGTACTTTAAATCAGTGAAGTGCCCTCATTCGAATCAAAAGCTTTATTTCAGTTCATTTCTGACCTTGCTAGAAGATAAAAGAAGAAAAGAAAAATCAGAAAAGACAAGGAAGAAACAAAGTTGGCACGAAATTGGGAAAAATGGCACAAGGCAATCAAAGAAGGGGTTTTCATCCAAATCAAAGGAATCTAATCAAGTTTCACTCCACCATACTTTTGATATCATTAGAGGACTGTTAAGATGGGGCAAAGCACATTGGAAACATTTTTTTTTGAGCAACCAAGTCTCCCACTCCATCCATTTTCCATTTCCTTGATTTTTATTCCATCTCTCACCATTTTTCATGTTTTCCTTTGTTTTTATAGTTGTTGATCCTAATCATGAATAATGGTGGAGATTAGATAATAAGCAAGCCTATGGTAGTGCAAGAAGCATATGTGTAAGAGTGAGCTCCACTTCCATCACCAACTTAGAACTTAAGAGAGAGCCACCAAAACTTCCCTTGAAAGGCTAGTGATTTAAATTCATCTCAATGACTCATGATAGATGAAAAGGCTAAGTTGTTGATTTAAGGACAAGATAGTAATCCATAGAGCTTAGATTTATGAGAATTGACAACCTTAGGTAATTTCTTTTCATTTGCTTCTAATTATGCTTTAGAAAACCTAAGGGATACTTATGTAGTAGTTTCGCGAGACGCTCAAGGTTAAGTGTGGGGGAGTTGATAAGCACCATTTTATTGATTATTTTAATTGCTAAAATCCATGTTTGATCCATGTTTTTATTGCTTAATTATGATTTTACCCTAGGTTTTGGAACTTTATCTTATTTTGGACTTAATTGCAAAATTACATAATTTTTGGATTATTTGGCCACTAAATTCTTGATCTATTTTTGTAGGCATCAAAGGTTCAATGACTTAGGGCATATTGGGTCAAACTCAAGTCGGAAGTGACCCGGATCGGATTATCAAGCTTACGATTAATCCGGGCCGTCCGATTCAAGAGCGGCTAGATCTGAGCCATCCGGGACGATCTGAAGCAATCCGAGCTAGGGTTAGGGTTGATCAAGCTCTATGATCAAGATCTGAAGGTTTCATCCCAATCAGAGATAAATCAACCATTGGATCAAGCAAGGAGGGCTCTAGAGCGTCCATTCACAGTTAGAGTTGATCTGGACCATCCGTTGCCTATCTGGAGGATCCGAGCTACCACGAGGCAGATCCTGACCCCAGATCATCATCATAAAAGTTTGGCTCAAATAGGAGCAAGATCAGCCGTTGGATTTCATCCGATCAATCTGGGCCGTCCATTGTTAGCTATTTAATCAAAACACAGCCACATTTCTTCCTCGTCGCATCTCCGCCGCTGTTCATCTTCTTCTTCAGTTTCTTCTCGTTTCTTAGCTAGATTTCTTCATCAAGGAGGCGCGATCCCTCAATCCATCATCAAAGCAAGGGTTAGGTCAGTGAAGAGATTCTCAGCGAGGTCTCAGATTCGATTTCTGCTCAATAGCGAAGTTGCGCGAGGTCTCGGCAGATTTGCTATCCGACTTCAACGAACTCAGCTGTATTCCATTTCCACCGCATTCGAGCTGACCAGAGGGGTTCCCTGGAAGGTCTCGATCATTCCCAAATCCAATTCGCAAGCCATAACAGCGAGATTGAAGAATTCGGAGCTGAATTTCAGTTTGAGCAGGGATCTGATCAGATTCGGTAGCAGAGGCAATTATCACTGATTTGTGGAGCTTGCGGGTCCGAGGTTCTCCCTTGATTGACGACCAAGGAGCTCTTGATTTGGAATGGTTGAGGAGTAGCTTAGATACTTAAGTTTCATTGCTTTAGCTGTAGTTCATTTCTGCGCAATCTGTTTTCTGCAATTATATCAGCTGTGTAGTTTGGTTTCTGAATTGTTTAGCTTAATTAGGCTTTAAATATTCAAGTTAAGTAGCTTAGCAGTTGTTTAGTGGACAATTAGAGTTAATTTCAGTTTGTTTACATTTAGAGATTGCGTATCAGTTTGTCAATGTTGCGTATCAACTTTTTTCTGCACAATTTCAGTTTTAGGACAGCACGTTTCTTCTGTTAGCTTCTTAAGTTTGTGTTGAGCAACCCGTAGATGTTTTATATCTTGTTTGAATATTAGGTTATGCACCCGAATTCAGCTTGCCTTGCATTGAATCATTTCTGAAATTGTTTCTTTTCTGCAATTCCTGCATTTCTGCACTTCTACAAACCTGCGTATCAGATTTTGTTGATGTTCCAGATTGTGTATCAATTCAGCCTCCGCACTGATTTGTATCCAGTTTTGACACGCTTTGTAGTGTACTTTTGCGGTTGAATTAGTTTCCATCGCATCCAATCAAGTTATGAACTGCAATTCTCCTTCACAGCATTGTTCAGCATGCATTTCTGCACATTGCTCCTGCAACTATTAAATTTCTGCATTCCTGCCTTAGTGCCGCATTAGATGTGTTTGAGATTGATTAGCAAATAGCTTCGGACTTCTTTCAGCTCATGCACAGATAACTTCATTGATAGCTCAGCCTCTCAAGCTGAATTAATCAGCTAAACATCCCTTCATTTCTCAATTCTGCATCTTTTCTGAAATTCCTGCACATATTGCATATCAGTTTGTTTTGGTTTGTGTATTAGCTGTCTACGATTCCTGCTTCTTGTATCAAGTAGACAAGTGTTTTGTGAACTGTGCATTCAGCGTGTTCCATGTGATCATGCATGCAATCTGCTTTTGAGTTGACTAGTCTTCATCTTTGGGTTCTTTCATTTCCTTTCATCTCTGCACTGTTTGCACTCATTTCTGAATTTTCCCTTTTCAGTCTTGAGCTTCATTAAACAATAGCTTACCTTTTCAAACTGAGTAACTATTTGTGTATCTGAATTTGAAAGTTTCCAGTGTTGCATTTAGCAGGAATTTTAGGCACACAAGATTCTATTCCTTTGTATCAAATTGTGTCAATTTATCCACTTTGTACCAAAAACCAGTTTCGATATCAAGCAAATGAGTGTGTGAATGTGATAAGGTGTGGGACGTTAGCTCATTTTACATCCAATAGTTTCTGAATTCCATTCTCAGTCTTTGCATAGGAATTTTCCAATTGTTGCTTGCATTGAGAGTCAAGTTAGGTTTCGGCAGTGACTTAGTGATTTGTTTAGATTACTTAAAATTGGTTGGATTCATTTACTCCGTATTTGACTTGCACTTAATATTAGATTGTTTTCCATTACTTTTCCATTTCTAATTGAAACCAAAATCCAAATATTTATTTGAAACCCAAAAACATAAACGACACCTAAATACAAGCGCGAATCAAACAAACCTTCAACTAGTCCCTGAGAAAAATACGACCTGTGGCCCCTTTACTACGTTTTCATTCTTTGATTGCAAAAAGGGTTTCCAGCATTCATATATATATTTAAATTTGATAGACCCAATTTCGTGACAATATTTAATGTATCATTTGGGTCTTATCAAGGACCGGTGCCGTCGATAGAGAGGGGGGTGAATATCGACCATGAAAACCTTGTCGTGAAAATGAACAAAACAAAGTTGAAGCTCGGCCGATCTGGACCTCCGAAGTGCAGCGCACTTCCTCCTGGAGCCTCCCGGTCGTAGAGCCTCGTCTTTAGCGCGTTGTCATCGGTCAGAATGATCAGAATGGCTTGTAGCAGTTGTGTTTGAAGCAGAGGGGTCGAAGCCCCTTATATAGGCTTCATACGGGCGCCCTGGACGTTGGGGGCGCCCCGATAAACCCGGTCAAACCTTATCCCTGCGCCGACCTCGCCGCAGCTAATAAAGCCTTTGACCAGGGCACCCCGGACCTTTCAGGCGCCCTTGTGAAGGCTTATCCTATGTTTCGACCTCGAAGCAACAAAACAACTTTGATCCCGGGTGCCCCGGACGCTCCGGGCGCCCCGCTTGACACCTATTCTGCCTTCAACACTTTACTGCCACTTTTTCTTCTTTGTTTTGGCCGCCCCCACTGATGGGGGTGCCCTGGATGCATGGGGGCGCCCCCACTGATAGGGGCGCCCTGCTTCAAGGCCTCCAGCCACCTGCTTTGTCTTCCAATCTTGATACCTGCATGATACACAAACACAAAGCCCATATGCATATAATCTTAACCTTAAGGACTTGGTTCTGACTTCGGATTTCCACGAAACCCTAGGTTGAACCGACGCAAGTTCCCACCCCCGAGAACGTGCCTTTCACCTACTCCTTTCAGGAGACGGTTGCCACCCAGTCCTTCGGGTGGACTTTTACTTAGCTTCCGATATCTCCGGACCTCGAGACGCCCAAATCCTGACCCGTCTCTACTCCTGTCCTTAGTCATCGCTCAGCTAAGTTACTCAGTCCCTCGGACCAAGACTTTGTGCCCAAACCCTAGGTCCAGGACTTAGGTGCCCAACCCTCGGCCAGGTTTTCGTGCCCAATTCCCCAAACCAGGTCTTCGGTGCCCAACCCTCGGCCAGGTCTTCTTGCCCAATCCCCGACCAGGACTTAGTGCCCACCTTCCGAGCAGGTCTTCGGTGCCCAGCCCTTGCCAGGACTTAGTGCCCAATCCTCGATCAGGACTTAGTGCCCACCTTCCGAGCAGGTCTTAGTGCCCAGCTTCACTCACCAGGTCTTAGTGCCTAGGTTGACTAGGACTTTTCTTCAACTTAGGTTACTTCTCCTTTGCTCCCCTTTGTCTGTTCATTGTATCACTGACTTAATTGTATTGTTAAACATTAAAACACTTAAAGGAGAACATCATTGATGCAACTTGCACCAACAATCTCCCCCTTTTTGATGTTTGACAATAACTTAAGTTAGATTGGTTTAAGGGGCTAACTTACCATCCTTGGGATCAATAATGAAAAAAAAATGATATAAGTTTTGAAACTACATTTTTGATTTTTGTGAGAAAATTTTTCTAACTTAAGCACACCTCTCCCCCTTTGTCATACATCAAAAAAACAAGAAAATACTTGTACCAACAATGACAACTTTTAGTTCTTTTTGAAAATACTTAGTGCAAAATTTTTGAAAGCATTGCATTTTGAATGATATGTTGCATTTTTTGAAAAATGCATAATTTTGAAAAAGATGCTATGTACTTTTGAAAGATTATTTAATTTTTGAAAAATATAAGTACCTTTGAAAAATGTATTGAATTTTTTGAAAAATTAAGTACTTTGGGAAAATGCATAATTTTTGAAAGAGTGCTATTTTGGAAAATATAAATATTATGCATATTTTGCAAGTACTAACTATTTTTGAAAAGGATGAGACTTTGAAAATTTTAAGTAATTTTTGAAACATAATATTTTACTTGACTAGATTTCTTTTCTAGTCTGACACAATCCTAGGAAACCTTGTTAACCACAAGGATATTTTCCTAAGTATCCTGGAAATTCTTCACACTCAAGTAAATATTAACAGAATTTTGCCAAAAACAATGATAGTACTTTTGAAAATATATGCTAGTGGATTTTGAAAAATGTGTGAACTTTTGAAGACCCAATATTTTACTTGACTTGGTTTATCTTCCAATCTGACACCATCCTGGGAAACCTTGTTGACTACAAGGACATTTCCTAAGTGTCCTGGAAATTCTCCAACCCAAGTAAACATTATTTCAAAAATAATTTCATAAGTCACACAAATTCTAACAAATAGAATAATAGTATTTTGAAAGACTAGGATTTTTATAGCAAGATTTTGATGATATGAAAACATGTTATTAAATAATTCTTTTAATTTGACCTCCCCCTAAACTTGACTCAGTCCTGGGAAGCTTGTTGACCATAAGTACTCTTCCTCTGAGTCTTAAGGTTTGATTCAGATTAAAAAGAAATATTTAACAAAAAAATGAATAATTACCAAAAAAAACTTTTCTGAAATTCTTCTTTTGACTCAGACTCCCCCTAAATTTGACACATCCTAGGAGTCCTTGAAGATCATGAAGTGGACATTTCCTCTGTGTCTTTAGGGTTTATCAAAGTCAAAGAAATAGGTAAATTTTTGAACATATAATTTTTACAACATAAACCCTTTTTGAAAACACAAGTGATACTGATTTACAGCACAGTTTTCGAAAAGTATTTTTCAAATGATAGTAATGTTTAAAGTGCAGTTTTTGAAAACCATTTCAAAAAAAAATGAAAACAATCCCCCTGTACCCGATACCGTTTGACTCTGTCTAAGTGCCTTAAGGAACTTTAGTGTTGTCCTAAGAGGCTTGTGTCTAATTGTGTGAGTCAAACAATTTTCAAAAGAATATAATTTTTAAAAGCATATACTGTATTGGCAATCAAACAAGCATGAAATCCACAAACATTATTATGTTGAAGCACTATTTTGAAAATATATTTTTAGGAAAATATTCTAACAATTTTGGAAAAATATTTTTCAATTCATTAGTCCTTAACATCTCACCCATTTTAGATGTATCAATACAACAAGCATGGTTGCCTTATAGGTGTATTGTGAGATGCTTGAATCATTTTTCTTAATTTATTATTAATTCTAAGATTCAATTGAAGCTTGTGTTAGATTTGAATTTGACAAGAAGTAACTTGAATTTGAATTTCAAAAGTTGGCTTCTAGGTCTTGGCGAGGCACTAGGCCTTCTTTGGTCGTGGCCTTATTGGATCATCAACCCTTTCCTTGACAAAGCCTTTTAATGAAATTTTATTTTCAAAATTACTTTTTGAAAAATTCTGGTCTAACTAGTTTGGGTCTTGGATCGGTAGCTTCGGCTAGTTTCACCAGTCTAAAGAGACCAAGTAGTGTATAATTGACCTTATTAGAAGAGGCTTCCCTAACGTACTATCATCTCACCGCCACCCAATACTAGGTTGATCAAGTTTCAATTATTCTTTTTCCTATAGTCGTTCTAATATATGCATAAAATTTAAATATGAATGATATGTCATATATTTAAAAGAAGTAGCAAATGCATGGCATGACAATTATGCATAAGTCAAACAATTAAAATCATTTTTTTTAAGTTTCTAAAAATGTATCAAATTCTCGATTTGATGCATGTCGTGTGAACCCGCGAATATGCCAACCCACTTTGACATATTTAATTTTATTAAATTAATTGTTGCAGTTTGGGTAAAGTTTTAGTTTAATTCGAGTTTAAGTTATTTTGGATTCAAGTTAATTAATAATTAATTGAAGTTTGAATTAATTTGAAAATGAATTAATTAAGATTGAATTGATTTGAATTAATTTGAATCAATTAAAGTTGAATTTATTTGAAGTAAATTCAATTAATTAACTTATTTGAATTAAATTGATTTAATTAAGATTTAATTAAGGTTTAATTCGATTTTAATTCAGATTAAGATTTTAATTTTAATTTAGTTTGAATTAATTTAATTTGAATTTAATTTAAGAATTAATTTGATTAAGATTTAATTTTAATTTAATTTTAATTTAATTTGAGTTTATTTGAATTTAATTTGAATTTATTTGAATTAATTGAATTAATTGAATTAATTTGAGTTTATTTGAATTAATTTGTGTTTATTAAGATTTAATTGAATTTAATTGATTTAATTAAGATTTAATTTGAATTTAATTAAGATTTAATTTGAATTTAATTAAGATTTTAATTAAGATTTAATTTGAATTTAATTAAGATTTAATTTGAATTTAATTAAGATTTAATTAATAGTTGTGGATTTAGGTTCAGCATTTTCATTATTTCGAAAATATCTGACTCATCCTTATTTTTCTTTTCAAGTTTCTCTAGTAATTCTGATTTATTTGAACCTTTGTAATTTTTATTAACTATGACCTTTATCTTAGACAATTCTATCTCCTTCTCAAGATTAGATCTTTCACTATCCTCAAAGTAGGTGGCGTAAAGTGGGCCAGTAGTTAATTTTCCAGGATTATCTAAGGGAATAATTAAATTAATATCTAAAGAGATATCATCTCCACTATCTTCAGAATTATCCTTATGATCCTCAGAATTATTCTTATAATTATCCTTATTATCCTCAGAATTTTCCTCAGAATTATCCTTATTATCATCAGAATTTTCAAATTTAAATTCATAATTATCTAAAGGATTTTTGAATTCTGATTTATCCTTCGGATTAAATTTATCTGAATTAGAATTATCAGAATTAAAGTTATTAGAATTAAAGTTATTAGGATTAACTTTATCAGATTTAGAGTTATGATAATTTATTTTAGAAATTACTAAATTAATGTTCTGAATTAAATAATTAATTTCTGATATTTTAGTCATATCTGTATTTTCTAATTTATCATGCAAAATATTAATTTTACTATGTAGTAAATCTAATTTATCAGAAAAATTAACTAAATTATCTAAAGACAGTGCAGGAATTTTGAAACTTTTCGGAACGTAAATTTTACGTACCTTTGTCGGGCATTTGTTCTTGTAGTGTCCGTATTTTCCGTACTTGAAGCATTGTACGTGATCTTTGTTTTTCCGGACTCCTGGCGCTGGTGTCTCTTTTGCCGCCGGTGGTGTAGATCGTGTCTTACGAGTAGGGTACTGATTTTTATAGTGCCCTCTCTCCCTGTATGTGAAGCACGTAATATGAAATTTAAACACAGACATTTAAATAAAATATACCTGATTCACCCCTGGGCTCCCCCTCAACTCCTGGCGTCGTTGCTCCGTCGGCGATTAGTCCGGTGAAGAGCGGCTCAGCTCTGATACCGGTGCTGTCGATAGAGGGGGGGTGAATATCGACCATGAAAACCTTGTCGTGAAAACGAACAAAACAAAGTTGAAGCTCGGCCAATCTAGACCTCCGAAGTGCCGCACACTTCCTCCTGGAGCCTCCCGGTCGTAGAGCCTCGTCTTTAGCGCGTTGTCGTTGGTCAGAATGATCAGAATGGCTTGTAGCAGTTGTGTTTGAAGCAGAGGGGTTGAAGCCCCTTATTTAGGCTTCATACGGGCGCCCTGGACGTTGGGGGCGCCCCAATAAACCCAGCCAAACCTTATCCCTGTGCCGACCTAGCCGCAGCTGATAAAGACTTTGACCAGGGCGCCCAGGACCTTCGGGGCGCCCTTGTGAAGGCTTATCCTGTGTTTTGACCTCGAAACAGCAAAACAGCTTTGATCCCGGGCACCCCGGCCGGGCGCCCCGCTTGACACCTATTCTGCCTTCAACACTTTACTGCCACTTTTTCTTCTTTGTTTTGGGCGCCCCCACTGATGGGGGCGCCCTGGATGCATGGGGGCACTCCCACTGATGGGGGCACCCTGCTTCATGGCCTCCAGCCACCTGCTTTGTCTTCCAATCTTGATACCTGCAAGATACACAAACACAAAGCCCATATGCATATAATCTTAACCTTAAGGACTTGGTTTTGACTTCGGATTTCCACGAAACCCTAGGAGACGGTTGCCACCCAGTCCTTCTGGTGGACTTTTGCTTAGCTTACGATACCTCCGAACCTCGAGACGCCCAAACCCTGACCCGTCTCTACTCCTGTCCTTAGTCATCACTCAGTAAGTTGCTCAGTCCCTCGGACCAAGACTCCGTGCCCAAACCCTAGGTCCAGGACTTAGGTGCCCAACCCTCGGCCAGGTCTTCGTGCCCAATTCCCCGAACCAGGTCTTCTTGCCCAGTCCCCGACCAGGACTTAGTGCCCACCTTTCGAGCAGGTCTTCGGTGCCCAGCCCTTGCCAGGACTTAGTGCCCAATCCTCGATCAGGACTTAGTGCCCACCTTCCGAGCAAGTCTTAGTGCCCAGCTTCACTCACCAGGTCTCAGTGCCTAGGTTAACTAGGACTTTTCATCAACTTAGGTTACTTCTCCTTTGCTCCCCTTTGTCTGTTCATTGTATCACTGACTCAAGTGTATTGTTAAACATTAAAACACTTAAAGGAGAACCTCATTGATGCAACTTGCACCAACAGAAGACTCAGCCGTTCTGGAACTCCGAAGTGCCGCGCACTTCCTCCCAGTGCTTCCTTGGTCATAGAGCTTCGTCGTTAGGGCTTTGTCGTCAGTCAGAAAGCTTAGAATGATCTTGGAAGTTGTGTTGAAGCCTTGGGTTGAACCCCCTTTTTTAGTCGTCTCCTGGGCGCTTGTGTTGAAGGAGGTGCCTACACGTGGCCTCTCCTGCGCGAACTCTAATCCGCAGGCTCGGTCGGCGCTTATCCCCTTCATTGAGGCGCCAAAGCTGTCTGGGGCGCCTGTGTTAACACAGGTGCCTATCTTGACTTGGTCAAAAGGCTTTCGTGGCAGTTTGCTTCGATAGTCTTGGTTTGGCCTTGCACTAGGGCACCTGTATCCTTACAGGAACCTAGCCCAGTGAGGCGCCTCCTTCCAATGAGGCGCATGAGCTACAGAAACACAGTCCATCGTTTCCTGCACCCAGGGTTAGTTCCAAAATACAAGAAGCAAATGTATGATATGTTAGACATTCTTTACAGCCTAAGTTGGCTTGGTTTTGACTTTGGGTTTCTGCGAAACCCTAGGTCAAACCAACGCAAGTTCCCACCCTCGGGAATGCACCTTCAACCTACTCCTCTCAGGAGATGGTTGCCACCCAGTCCATTCGGTAGACTTTTACTTAGCCTTCGATACTCTTAGATCTCGAGACGTCTGAACCTCGACCAGTCTCTACTTATGTCCTTAGTCATCGCTCAGCTATGTTGCTCAATCCCTCAGACCAAGACTTCGTGCCCAAACCCTAGGTCGAGGACTTAGGTGCCCAGGCCTCGGCCAGGACTTAGTGCCCAATTCCATGAACCAGGACTTAGTGTTCAACCCTCGGTCAAGTCTTAGGTGCCCAGCCCTCGGCCAGGACTTAGTGCCCAATTCCACCAACCAGAACTTAGTGCCCAGCTTCACTCACCAGGTCTTAGTGCCCAATTCTTAGAACCAGGACTTAGTGCCTAGGTTAACTAGGACTTTGGTTCACTTTGGTACTCTTTGCTTCACTCACCCTTCCCTTGTTCAATGTATCACTAACATAAGCATATTGTCAAACATTGAAACCCTTAGAGGAGGACATCACTGATGCATCTTGCACCAACAATCTCCCCCTTTTTGATGTTTGACAATATCTTAAGTTAGATTGGTTGAAAGGGTTAAATTGTAACCCTTAGGATCAAATGAAAAAAATGATCTAAGTTTTGAAAATACATTTTGATCCTTTGGGGAAAAATAGGAAAAATTTCTAACTTAATTTCACTCTCCCTCTTTTTGAAAAAGCATTTTGATTTCATTTAGATCCTTTGGAAAGAGAAAAAAATTTCTAACTTAAGCATACTCTCCCCCCTTGTCATACATCAAAAAATGACAAAAACATCCTTGCACCAACCATGAAAAAATTTTGATTTGAAAGTATTTAGTATAAATCTTTGAAATCAAAGCAGAGAGCTAGTTAAAAAGAACAATTGCACCAGAAAATTACATTTTGAAAAGTATTGTGCATTAAACCAATTTCATACTTTCAGAAAACTTAGAAAATTTTCCACCTAAAAATATTGCCTTGAAAAAGGTTTTCTATTGAGAAAGATTTTTCAAAAAGAATTGCATACTTAAATGATTTTTCCTTAGAAAAATATGTACTTTTTTTAAAAAAAAATATTTCACTTAGAGATTTTTGCATTTTAAAAGAATACTTTGAAAAATATTTGTGCAAAAACTTGTACTTTGAAAGATATTATGATTGAAAAATGCAAGTACTTTTGAAAAATATATTAAGCTTTCTGAAAAATATAAGTATTTTCAAAAGATATTATGCATTTTTGAAAAATATAAGTATAATTTTTAGCAAATATTATGAACTTTGAAAAACATAAGTACTTTGAAAACATATTATGAGTCTGAAACACATAACTACTTTAGAAAAACATAAGTTCATTAAAAAGTATAAGTTCTTTAGAAAAATACTTGACTTATATTTGGAAAGTACTTAGAAAAATATTGTTTTTAAAACATAATATTTTACTTGACTTGGTTCCTTTTCCAGTGTGGCACAATCCTAGGAATCCTTGTTAACTACAAGGGCATTTCCCTAAGTGTCCTGGAAATTCTCCAAACTCAAGAAAATATTATTTCAAAAGGTATTTTAAAAATGATTTGATAAACCACAAAAACATTTTAAAATAATATTTTGAAAGATGAATTACTTATGTTTTTGACAAGATTTTGAAAATATAGTGCATGAAAACACATTATTTTGAAATGTTTAATAATTCTTTTAATTTGACCGCCCCCTTGACCCAGTCCTAGGAAGCTTGTTGACCACAAGTACTCTTCCTCTGAGTCTTTAGGATTTGGTACAAATCATAAGAATTATCTACCAATTCCAAAACTAATTGCCAAGCAATGTTTTCAAGAAATATTTTGTCAGATAGTTTTCTTTTGACTTAGACTCCCCCTAAATTTAACACATCCTAGGAGTCCTTGTAGATCATGAAGTAGACCTCCTCTGTGTCTTTAGAGTTTATCAATATCAAAAGAATGAACGACGGTATGATAATAATCTTAGAAAATTCAATTTGGATTGAAGATAGTTTTTAAAGCATAATTTTCGAAAGATCAAAAAAAAACTTTGAAAAACAACTCCCCCTGACACCAACACCGTTTGACTCTATCTAAGTGCCTTAAAGAACTTTAGTGTTGACCTGAGAGGCTTGTGTCTAATTGTGTATGTCAAACAATTTTTTGAAAAGATATAATTTTGAAAATGTATAATATGTATAAACAATCATACAATCATGAAATCCATAAAAACATTATTATGTTAAAGCACTATTTTGAAAATAAATTTTTAGAAAAATATCTTAAGAGTTTTGGAAAATAATTTTGAAAAATATTGTTCAATTTATTAGTCTTTAACATCTCACCCATTTTAGATGTCTCAGTACAAGCAAGCAAGGTTGCCTTATGAGTGTTTTGTGAGATTCTTGAATAATTTTTCTTAATTTATTGTTAAATCTAAGCCTTAATCAAAACTTATGTTAGATTTAAATTTAACAAACAGTAAATTGAATTTGATTTTCTGTAATTGGCTTCTAGGTCTTGGCGAGGCACAAAACCTTCTTTGGCCGTAGCCTTAGTGGAGCAACAACCCTTTCCTTGACAAAGCCTTTTATTGAAAATTCATTTTCAAAGTTACATTTTGAAAAATTCTAGTTTAACTAGTTTAGGTCTTGGATCTGTAGCATCGGCTAGTTCCACCAGACTAAACAGACCAAGTAGTATATACTTGACCTTACTAGAAGGGCTTCCCTAACGTACTCTCATCTCACCTCCACCTAATACTAGGTTGTTCAAGTTTTAATTAGTCTTTTTCCTATAACCGTTCAAAATCATGCATAAATTTAAATATGAATGACATGACATATATTTAAAAAAATAGCAGATGCATGGCATGACAGTTATGCATGAGTCAAACATTTTAGATTATTTAATTAAGTTTCAAAAAATGTATCAAATTCCAGATTTGATACATGCCATGTGAACCCGCGAATATGCCAACCCACTTTGACATATTTAATTTTATTAAATTAATTGTTGCTGTTTGGGTAAGATTTTATTTAATTCGAGTTTAAGTTAATTAAGAATTAATTGGATTTGAATTCAGAATTAATTAAAGTTGAATTAATTAAGAATTACTTGAATTTGAATTAATTAAGGATTAATTAAAGTTGAATTAATTAAAGATTAATTGAATTTGAGTTAATTAACGATTAATTGACTTTGAATTAATTGAAGATTAATTGATTTTTCATTAATTGAAGATTAGTTAAAGTTAAATTAAATAAGGATTAATTAAAATTAAGTTAATTAAGGATTATTTAAGGATGAAATAAATAAGGTAAAAATTGTTAAGATTTAATTATATTTAAATTACAAAATTTTTGGGTTAGATAATAATTGTGGGTTTAGCTTCATCATTTTCATTATTTCAAAAATTTTTGATTCCTTTACTATTTATTCTTTATTTATCTTTTCAAGTTTTTCTAATAATTCTGATTTATTTGAATCTTTGTGATTTTTATTAAAGCCTTGATCTCAGAAAATTCAATATCCTCCTCATCCTCATCATTAAAATCACATCCTTCAATATCCTCATAGTAGGTGGAGTAATTTGGGCCACTAGTTAATCTTTTGTAATAATCTTCAATTTATTTGAAAATTTGATAATTAAATTATCATCTAAGAAGATTTCATCTCCACTATTCTCAGAAATATCCTTAAGAATTAAAAAATTATCCTCAATAATCTCAGTGTTGATTTCAAGATTATTCATAAAATTTCAATATTATCCTTAATATTTTCAAAATAATTTTAAGATTATCCTTAAGATTTTCCAGAGTTAAAATTATCATAATTATCAGAATTTCCAGAATTAAAATTATCATAATTAAAAATATCATAATTTCCAGAATTAAAATTATCATAATTAAAATTATCAAAATTTCCAGAATTAAAATTATCATAATTAAAAATATCATAATTTCCAGAATTAAAATTATCATAATTAAAATTATCAAAATTTCTAGAATTAAAATTATCATAATTTATTTTAGAAATGACTGAATTGACATTCAGGATTAAACAATTAATTTCTGATATTTTAGCATTATTTACATTTTCTAACTAGTCATGCAAGATATTTATTTGACTATGTAATAATTCTAATTTATCAAAAAAATTATCTAAATTATCATAAGACAGTGCAGGAATTTGTAAATTTATTGGAATGTAAATTCTTCGTACCTTCGTCGGACACTTATTCTTGTAGGGCCCGTGCTTTTGACATTTGAAGCACTGCACGTTGCTCTTGTCCCTTCGGACTCCTGGCGCTGGTATTTCCTTCGCCACCGGTGGTGAGATCCGAGTCTTACGAGTAGGGCACTGATTTTTATAGTGTCCTCTCTCCCTGCACTTAAAGCATGTAATATGTAATTTAAAAACTGACGTCTAAAATAAAATGTACCTGATTCACCCCAGGGATCCCCCTCAACTCCTAGCGTCTTTGCTCCGTCGGCCGTTAGTCCGGTGAAAAGCGGTCTGGCTCTGATACCACTTGTTAGACCGGTGCCGTTAATAGATGGGGGGTGAATATCGATCGTAAAAATCTTCGAAAATTTCATAAAACTTTTCGGTTCGTTCTGGACACAAAGTTAGTAGCATTGCGGAAAAACAAAAAGAACGAATAAACAACATAGCGCACGCGGATTTTTACTTGGTTCCCAACCCCCCAGGGTCAGTACATCCAAGGCCTAAGCACGGGAACGCTGATAACTAGCATTTTATGTCATCATATTTGCTCATTTACTTAGCATTTTTTTATCCTCTCATATGCTTAAATCATGTTTATATCATATTTTACGATTAGGATCTATTTTTGGAGATTATTATAATTTCCTCTAAATTTTGGCATTATTTCATGATTTTTGTAGGGAATTAAAGATGTACCTTGGACCAAGGCTTGGATCAAAGTAATTAGACCCAATGCTAGGGTTGAGGAGCTTGGTTCAATTTAAGCATGGTCTAATTTGAAGGCTTGGTTCAATTCAAATGAAGATGGTTTACTTCATCCAACCCAATTTGGATCCAAGAAGAGGAAAGCCCATCAACATCATCAAATCCTTAAGCCCAATTACAAGCCTTATTGGATTCAGATCTAAATTTCTTACTCCTCCCCTCAACCCAAAATCCAAGAACCCAATAAGAAACTTCCCTTTTCTCCCCTCACTCCATCACACAAGAGGGTTGGGTTGAAAGGGCTGAATGGGCAGAACGGGCTGGTCTTAACAGAATTGGAGGCAAGCTTCAACGGAAAAAGGCAGGGCCGAGGGAAGGAAAATCACCGAACATAAGCTGGGCCAAAAAGCTGGGCCGAGCTCAAAAGCTAGGGCCAGGGAAGGGGAGGAAAAATGAGGGAACAAGGGCACGCACAGGGGATCCACCACCTTCTCCCAGCTGACGCCACTGATCTGGGACTCACCCTCTTCTCCACCCTCACCGCCGGCGGTCCACAACTTCACAGCCGCTAGCCAGACTCGATCTCCTCCACCTTCCATTTTCTTCTTTCTCCACCGCAACCACCTCCTCTCCATCACGAAGCAATATTCATTCGGGGCAAACCCTAGAAGCGCCCATCTCTTCCACCTTTTCTTCTCCACCACCTCCGGCCGGCAGCCACAGCTCTTCTTCGGCAGTAGCTATTCACACCTCTTCACAGCAGCTTCTTCTTCAATGCCTCCGGCCAGCAGCCCCTTCATCCATGATGGCCCGGCAGCCCCTTCACCATCCAGCAATTCCTCGGCCTTCATCAGATTTGGTTGTTGGGTTGATGTAGTGGGATGTTTTTTGTTGATTGTTGAATGCTTGTAATCAATTTCTGTCTCCTATGTTTAATGTTGCTTGCATTTGACTCATTTTGATTCATGCTTGTTACTTGTTCAATGAAATTCCCAAATCATTCGTGCTACTTGGATTGTTGCATTTGAGTTCGTTAAATTCTTGCACTGCTTTGTTAATTGAATGCTTCATGTTTTCCTTATGTTCTTGTACTTGATTTGGATGCAATAGATTAGGTTAGATTAGGTTTCTTTAATGTTCTAGGATTCATTCAATGGTTATTTTATGTTATTTTTAATTTCCTTGTCAAGTGTAGTTAGGTTAAATTAGATTTCCTTACTTGCATTGTCTTTCATTAATTAGGATTAGATTTCATACTTGCTTTGCTATTTCATTTCGTAGTCATAGCGTTCAACTCCAACCAGTTTAATATCCAAAATCCAAAAGCAATAACTTGGAATCCTAGGATTATTAATCTATCATTACATTCCTTGAGTGAGACGACTCGAGTTACTCTATACTACATTAGCTTAGTGGAGTTCGACACTTTAATTATATTTGCTACTCGTGGTACGACACGCCGGTCACATCAAATTTGGCGCCATTGTCGGGGAATCGTAGTGGTGTTTGATAATTTTAGGATTGTTTCCCTATTTTTCCACAAGAATTTTTTTTAAAAATAATTGTCATCTGCTTTAATGTTCATACATTCATGTGTTTGATATCATATGCTCCTGAGTCTTCTAATCTTGTTTATTAGTGTTTCAGTGTAAGACCAGGATAATTCTTTCAGTTCAACATGGATTTCTACTCTCAACAATTTGGAGGCTTCAATGAATATCATTCGGAAATTGGGCGAGTGGAACACATATGCACTAATTGTGGCAGTCCATCTCATCCAGCTGTTATATGCCACCTCATCCAAAAGACTGCTAGATTTCCTCAAGAACCCCTGCATTCCCAACATCAATATCAAGATACCTATGATCCAGCTCCTAGCACCTATAATTATGACTGGGGCAATTACCCGACTCAGTACTTTCAACCCCAACAGATTCCATAGCAGCATGGATACTTCCAACCTCTGAATCAGCCACAACAACAGTTTTAACAGAATTTCCAAGATGTTCAACAACCATTTCATTGTGATCAGCAAGGTTTTCAACCTTCACAGCAAGTTTTTCAATCATACAATCAGAATTTTCAGTTTCAAAATCAACAATTTCAGCCCCAAGATCAGAATTTCTAGAGTAATGATTTCCAGCAACATCCACCTTGTTATCAATCCAATTTTCATCAATTTCAACAATCCAGTTGCTCATTTGATCAGCCCCAACAACTTGATTTTCAGAGTTCACAGCTTACTTTTAATTTTCAGCAACCTTTTGCTACATTTCAAGATCATCAACAACAAATTCTTGAGGAGCTTATGCAACAAATTCTTCAACAGCAACAAATTTCATTACAGCAAGGGCAACAAAAGAAGGATCCCACTCTTCAAGACTTTGAAAGACGCATTGAACAAATAGTTAGTGGAATGGAGCAAATGCAAGCCCAGGGATCGAGCCAATTACCTTCTCAAGCTACTCCTAATCCTAAGGGGTATGATTGTGCGATGGCTTTGAGGATTGGGGAAGTTGTTTCAGGTTTAAACACTCCAAGGGTTGATTGTTCTGAAAAATTTTCAGTAACTTATTTTCCATTTCAGAACAACCCCAAAATGGTTTCTACATCAATTGAAAGTTACCATATTTCAAGCCTAAGTCCTTCTTTTATTGATCTTGCAATTTTGGTGGAAGAAGAAGAAGAAATCAGTAAAATTAGGGTACCTACAGCAGCTATACCTATCGAAATCCCTGCTCAAAATTCATTTCCAAAATTTTTAGCTCAAGGGCTACAGGACCCTTCTAGTCTTTTATTTTATGATGATATAGTTGTTGTTGATCCTAACTTTTCTAATACTGTTGTTGTAGATATTGTTGATGAAGCATGTGTTGGAAATGATTCTATAGGTGTAGGGGATTGCATTGAGCCCGAGGGATCACCTACATTGGTTGGTATATCAAGAGATTCAGAGGATAAGTATGAAAGTGTAGGGACTTGCATGGTGAAAGCAAGAGCCCAAGAATCACCTCTTTTAGTTGTATGTCCACCAGAACCTGAGTTTGAAGTGAAGCCTTCACCTGACCAGGAGGAGGCTATAGTTACATCCACTCTTGTAGAACCTTCATGTATTTTTCAGCAAGACAAGGTAAGTATTTCTCCTAATTTTTTAGAAAAATTCATAGAGGTACCTAAGGTTGATTTTATTGGATGTGATGCATTTCTTGAAACATTTTATATAGAGACTGATTGTATTTCATCTTTTTCTTACCCTGCACGCATGAGGGAGGTATTTTCT
Source organism: Boesenbergia rotunda (assembly GCA_024364735.1). Taxonomy (NCBI): domain Eukaryota; kingdom Viridiplantae; phylum Streptophyta; class Magnoliopsida; order Zingiberales; family Zingiberaceae; genus Boesenbergia; species Boesenbergia rotunda. The sequence continues at coordinate 320,783 of JAGFNQ010000775.1, forward strand.
TTTCATGGTTTTGCAGGGTTCGTAGGCTTCTGGAGTGGGTACTACAACTAAATAGACTCCAACCTCCTGGAAGGACTGCCAAAGAGCATCAAGAGGGAGGATTTGATCTTACCTTGACTCGTAGCAATTCACCCCGAGAGTGGATTTTATACCTTAATCATCTCCGACCACCGGAACATACCTATGTGAAGTTGAAGTGTGGGGGAGTAGTGCACTATGACATTGATCACATGAGGAATGCTCTCTCGACTACCCAAACCCCACCACTACCGGGATGGATGCTACTCCTAAACCGACTCCAACCGCCAGGAATAAAGGGGAGTTTGTTCCTTTTCTTATTTTTCTTTATGTTTATACTTGCATGTTTGTTTGCTTTTATACATTGCATTCATGCTTTGCTTCCTCATTCTACATTTTGTTTCGTCTTGAATAAACCTTGCTTGAATTCCAGTTGTATCCCCCTACATGTCCCTTTATTATGCTTTGAGAATCATAAAAGATGGTTAAGTCTGACTATTGAGTTTTGGTTTCCTTGGTATGCTTGGGGACATTAATTGCATTTAGTCATTTGTTGTGGTGATGGACTCTATCTTGATAGATTAGGCATGACATTTTATTGTTCACCTAGTGAGGATATTGTCATGCTTATCCTTAATCCTCTTATGTGTGATAGCATTTGTGATACTTGACACTCTAGAACTTGCTTTGATTCTTTTTGAAATTACAATAGCATAAGCTTACATGAATATGATGGAGGCAAACTTTCTTGTTGATATCTTAGTTTTCCCTCTACTTTGCTATTGTCACTAGTGAGCATTTCACCTATTGCTTTCATGTTTCATTGTCTTTCCTTTGTCAGATCTTCTCATTGTCATTACATTCTCACTGTCATATCTTTATTAGCTTATTTTCCCCTTGAGCATGCGATGAGAGCATGGGGTGATTGTACGATGAGTTATATTTTTATTTGTCTATTATTAGCCTCTATTATTGTGAGTTTTAGATGTTATCATGCTTTGTTACATTGTCTGAGGCAAGTTTTAAGTGTGGGGGGGGAAGACAAGTGTGTATGGATGAATGCTTGTTGAAAAAAAATCTCTCTATGTACTCAAAAAAAAAGAGAGAGAAAAAAATAAAGATGTGAAAAGAAATAAAGATGAAAAAAAAGTGAAAAAAAAGAGAAGAAAAAAAGGGGGAATGAAAAATTAAAGAGAGAGTGAGAAAAAAAAATTCTCCAGCATTTGGGATTTTGTTATTGAGGAACAAGAAGGAATATTTTCATAAAAAAATCGATGTATACTCATTTGATATGATTATTGAGAGAAACTCAAGAGTTAAATTGTTAATACATACATGCATTTTTAGAGATGTTGTAAGTGGTCGTTGTGTATTGCCTGGAGAATGTGCAAGGAGAATTTTGAGTGTTGGATGTTTGGGTGAGTTTTTATTTTGGCATATTATTTGATTGTATACGTCATGTTAATTACCCCAATGCTCTCATGCTCTCTGTGATCTTCTTTGTTATCTACCCTTCTTGTTCTCTTGTTAGCACGTGATTTCATCATTAGTCATTGAAAAGTCGTCTTGATTTGTGTACTTATGCTATAGTAGTGGAGAAGTAGAAAATAAGCAAGCATATGGTAGTACAATGTCATGCATGCTTTGAGAGAATTCCACTTTCATATTTGTTATTTTTGTGAGCATCAGTGCATATATCCATCTTGTGAGGTTTTTGTCATGCTTAGTTTATTCAAGATTGATTGAAATTACCATGCCTTTTGACTTATGTGAGAATTGGAACCACAAATACATTGATTCTTGAGACTTGATGATCCTAAGTAACCTTCTTTTATTATTTTTTAAGTATCGATAGGGGATGTAATGTTTGGGAGGTATTTTGTTTTCTTTTAGTTTTGATTGCTTGCTCGAGACGTGCAAGAATTAAGTATGGGGTGTGATAACTAGCATTTTATGTCATTATATTTGCTCATTTACTTAGCATTTTTTTATCCTCTCATATGCTTAAATCATGTTTATATCATATTTTACGATTAGGATCTATTTTTGGAGCTTATTATAATTTCATCTAAATTTTGGCATTATTTCATAATTTTTGTAGGGAATTAAAGATGAACCTTGGACCAAGGCTTGGATCAAAGTAATTGGACCCAATGCTAGGGTTGAGGAGCTTGGTTCAATTTAAGCATGGTCTAATTTGAAGGCTTGGTTCAATTCAAATGAAGATGGTTTACTTCATCCAACCCAATTTGGATCCAAGAAGAGGAAAGCCCATCAACATCATCAAATCCTTAAGCCCAATTACAACCCTTATTGGATTCGGATCTAAATTTCTTACTCCTCCCCTGAACCCAAAATCCAAGAACCCAATAAGAAACTTCCCTTTTCTCCCCTCACTCCATCACACAAGAGGGTTGGGCTGAAAGGGCTGAATGGGCAGAACGGGCTGGTTCAAATAGAATTGGAGGCAAGCTTCAACGAAAAAAGGCAGGGCCGAGGGAAGGAAAATCACCGAACATAAGGCTAGGCCGAAAAGCTCGGCCGAGCACACAAGCTAGGGCCAGGGAAGGGGAGGAAAAATGAGGCAACAAGGGCACGCGTAGGGGATCCACCACCTTCTCCCAGCCGACGCCCACTGATCCGGGACTCACCCTCGTCTCCACCCTCAGCACCGGCAGTCCATATCTTCACAGCCGCCGGCCGGACTCCATCTCCTCCACCTTCCATTTTCTTCTTTCTCCACCGCAGCCACCTCCACTCCATCCCGAAGCAAGATTCATTCGGGGCAAACCCTAGAAGCGCCCATCTCTTCCACCTTTTCTACTCCACCACCTCCGGTCGGCAGCCACAGCTCTTCACAACTCTTCTTCGGCAACATCTATTCACACCTCTTCACAGCAGCTTCTTCTTCAATGCCTCCGGCTAGTAGCCCCTTCATCCGTGATGGCCCGGCAGCCCCTTCACCATCCAGTGATTCCTCCGACCTTCATCAGATTTGGTTGATGGGTTGATGTAGTGGAATGTTTTTTTGTTGATTGTTGAATGCTTGTAATCAATTTCTATCTGCTATGTTTAATGTTGCTTGCATTTGACTCATTTTGATTCATGCTTGTTACTTGTTCGATGAAATTCCCAAATCATTCGTGCTACTTGGATTGTTGCATTTGAGTTCGTTAAATTCTTGCACTGCTTTGTTAATTGAATGCTTCATGTTTTCCTTATGTTCTTGTACTTGATTTGGATGCAATAGATTAGGTTAGATTAGGTTTCTTTAATGTTCTAGGTTTCATTCAATGTTTACTTTATGTTATTTTTAATTTCCTTGTCAAGTGTAGTTAGGTTAAATTAGATTTCCTTACTTGCATTGTCTTTCATTAATTAGGATTAGATTTCATACTTGCTTTGCTATTTCATTTTGTAGTCATAGCGTTAAACCCCAAACCCCCAGTTTAATATCCAAAATCCAAAAGCAATAACTTGGAATCCTAGGATTATTAATTTATCATTACATTCCTTGAGAGAGACGACTCGAGTTACTCTACACTACATTAGCTTAGAGGAGTTCGACACTTTAATTGTATTTGATACTCGTGGTACGACACGCGGGTCACATCAAACGCCCATCCACTAATGTTCTCTTTTCTGGACTTTCCGGAGGCGGAGAAACCCGTCTTATGGTGCAGAAATTACAATCAAAAGATATGAAAAATAAGTGCGGAATTGTAAAATTCAAACCAAACAAAAGTTGAAGACTCAGAAGATCTGCAACTCCGAAGTGTCGCGCACTTCCTCTCGGAGCTTCCTTGGTTGCAAAGCTTTGCCGTTAGCGCTTTGTCGTCAGTCAGAAAGCTTAGAATGATCTTGGAAGTTGTGTTGAAGCCTTGGGGGTGAACCCCCTTTTATAGTCATCTCCTGGGCGCCTGTGTTGAAGGGGGTGCCTACACGTGGCCTCTCCTGTGCGAACTCTAATCCGCAGGCTCGGTCAGGGCTTATCCCCTTCATTGAGGTGCCTGAGCTATCTGCGGCGCCTGTGTTAACAAAGGCGCCTAGCTTGACTTTGTCCAAAGGCTTTTGTGGCAGTTTGCTTCGATGGTCTTGGTTTGGCCTTGCACTGGGGCGACTGTATCCTTACAGGCGCCTAGCCCAGTGAGGCACCTCCTTCCAATGAGGTGCTTGAGCTGCAGAAACACAGTCCCTTCGTTTCCTGCACCCAGAGTTAGTTTCAAAACACAAGAAGCAAATGTATGATATGTTAGACATTCTTTACAGCCTAAGCTGTCTTGGTTCTGACTTTGGGTTTCGGCGAAACCCTAGGTCAAACCGACGCAAGTTCCCACCCCCAGGAACGCGCCTTCAACCTACTCCTCTCAGGAGACGGTTGCCACCCAGTCCATTCGGGTGGACTTTTACTTAGCCTTCGATACTCTCAGATTTCGAGACGCACAAACCTTGACCCGTCTCTACTTATGTCCTTAGTCATCGCTAAGCTAAGTTGCTCAATCCCTTGGACCAAGACTTCGTGCCCAAACCCTAGGTCCAGGACTTAGTTACCCAGCCCTCGGCCAGGACTTAGTGCCCAATTCCACGAACCAGGACTTAGTGTCCAACCCTCGGTCAGGTCTTAGGTGCTCAGCCCTCGGCCAGGACTTAGTGCCCAATTCCACCAACCAGGACTTGGTGCCCAGCTTCACTCACCAGGTGTTAGTGCCCAATCTTAGAACCAGGACTTAGTGCCTAGGTTAACTAGGACTTTGGTTCACTTTGGTACTCTTTTCTTCACTCACCCTTCCCTTGTTCAATGTATCACTGACTTAAGCATATTGTCAAACATTGAAACCCTTAGAGGAGGACATCACTGATGCATCTTGCACCAACAAGCACAACCCTAACTACCTTCTTAGTAAGCTAAATTCAGACTTCGGTAAAGGTTTGGTGAAGATGTCGGCTAGATTAGATTTTGAGTCCACATGTGTAAGTACAATTCCGCCCCTGGCTACGTGATCCCTAACAAAATGTTATTTTACTTCAATGTGTTTGGTTCAGGAGTGATGAATAGGGTTTTTCATAAGATTGATCGAGCTTATGTTGTCAATGAATACTTTAGTTTGAGCATAGTCTAGCTGGAAATCCTTAAGTGTGTGCATCATCCATAAAAGTTTTGCTACACACTCTCCTAGGGCAACATATTCTGCTTCAGTTGTGGATAAGGCAATGCAATGTTGCTTTCTACTACACCAGCTAATTAGACTGTGTCCTAATAATTGACAACTTCCACTTGTACTCTTTCTATCTAGTTTGCATCCGGCATAGTCTGAGTCAGAGTATTCTAATAATTCAAAGTTGGACGTCCTGGGATACCAAATACCTACATTTAGGGTACCCTTTATGTACCTAAGGATTCTTTTTTGGCCAGCTAAGTGAGACTCCTTAGCATAGGTTTGGTCTCTAGTGCACATTCCTACTGCGAACAGGATGTCGAGTCTACTAGCAGCTATGTATAATAAACTACCTATCATGCTTCTATATAGTTTTAAGTCAATTGATTTACCTTCAGGGTCATTGTCTATTTTGACATTTGTGGCCATGGGAGTACCTAAATTCTTAGAGTTTTTCATTTTGAATTTCTTAATTAATTTTTTTGCATATTTGGATTGATAAATGTAGTTACCATCACTGGTTTGTTTTATTTGGAGACCTAAGAAGAAAGTTAGTTCACCTACCAAGCTCATTTCAAACTCACTCTCCATGATTTTAACAAAATCATTTAAGAAGTTTGAATTAGTCACCCAAAAATTATGTCATCTACGTAGATTATGGCTATAAAAATTTCTTTTTCTAGGGTTTTAACAAACAGGGTTGAGTCTATTTAGCCTTGGTTAAATCCCTTAGAAACAAGTAGGTTGATAGTCTTTCGTATCAGGCCCTAGGTGCTTGTTTTAACCCATAAAGGGTTTTCTAAGTTTGAGCACATGCTCAGGATTGTCTAGGTCCTCAAATCATGGGGGTTTCCCTACATATATTTTCTCTTTCATGAATCCATTAAGGAAGGCAGACTTGACTGTTGGTGCAGAAAGCACCCAAGTCGAACCTGAGTTTTGATAATGGCAACAGGGCTCAAAAGTTAAGTCTCACTTGTTGTCTAACAAGTTACTTTAGTGTGCAGGTTAAAAAGTCCTAGCGAAGGACTGCTAGCCACTGGCGAAGGAATGCCAGAGCAAAAAGCCCTAGTGAAGGAATACTAGGCACTGGCGAAGAAATGGCAGGGTAAAAGCCCTAGTGAAGGACTGCTAGGCACTGGCGAAGGAATGCCAGGGAACAAAGCCCTAGCGAAGGACTGCTAGGCACCAGGCGAAGGACAGCTTGGGACTAAAGCCCTAGCGAAGGACTGCTAGGCAACGGGCGAAGGATAGCTCGGTATCCAAGACCTGGTAAAGGACCGCCAGGCAAAAGTCCAACCAGAGGAATGGTTGGCATCAGGTAAATTCTCCCGAGAGGAGTAGGTGAGGACGCGTTCCCTGTCGAGAGGGAACAGTAGGCGTCGGTTCGACCTAGGGTTCCATTTAGGAGACCCAAAGTCAGAACCAAGACAGCTAAGGCTGTATAAAATATTAATATTTCTGCTTTTTGGACTAACCCTGGATGCAGGACCGAAGGACTGAGTGTCTGCAGCTCAGAGAGCCTCAAAGGAGTGAGGCAGAAGCTGAGCAGGGCGCCCCGGATGTTCCGGGCGCCCCCAAGGTGAACACAAATCAGCAGGAGCAAAAACGCGCTTCGACAGTTATCTGTCGGGGCGCCCCGGGTGTTCCGGGCGCCCCCACTGCTCCGGGCGCCCCGCATGCTGCGGGCGCCCCCAGCGCCAACTACCGAAGCAGCTCCCTTCGAAGCCAGCAGATGAAACTTTGACCCGGTCAATCCGGGCGCCCCGAGCGCTCCGGGCGCCCCGGTCAAAACTGATCCCGAAGGTAAAGGGATCAGAAGCTGACCGAGAAGTTGCCGGATCAACTGACACGTGAGGGGGCGCCCCCGACGTTCCGGGCGCCCCCAGGCGCTATATAAAGGACCCTCGACCCCAGGCTTCAAAGCATCACTTGATTCAACGCTTCAACGCTCTTCTGCTCTCGCGCCTTGCTCCGGAAACCTCCCAACTCGAGCCGACGACGTCCTGCTGCTCCGGAAAAAGTCAATCTACTCCGGACGTCGGTAAAGAAGAGTGATTTTTAATTTACTGCACTTATTCCTGTAATCAATCTTTGTAAACTGCTTTTGCGCCTCATATAGAATTGCCCAAAGTAAACGATCAACGATCGTGGGCCTTGGAGTAGGAGTCGACCTAGGCTCCGAACCAAGTAAAAATCACTGTGTCTGCGTGTTTTATTTTTTATCTTCCGCTGTGCAAATTCTCTATCTTAAATCCGAACGTTTTCTGATATTCACCCCCCCTCTATCGGTTCTCTCGATCCAACAAGTGGTATCAGAGCGGGGAAGTTCAAACTTGGTGCAACCACCAGTTTAAAAATTTTTCGGATTTATTCTTATTTTTTTCTCGTTCGAATTTCTTCTAAGTTTTTTTGTTCGAATTTTTTCCCGTTAATCGAGGTTGGTGCAACACCTCTCGATATTTTATTTTCTTATCCCGCACTGCTAATCCAAGACCAAGTCTTGGGAATTTTTTTTGTTAGTTATTTTTTTCAGGTTAAATGGCCATGCAAGAAGGATTTAGCACCGCCAGACCTCCACTTTTCAGTGGAGAAGACTTTTCTTACTGGAAAAGTCGAATGGAGGTCCACCTGAAAACTCAGGTGGACATGTGGATTATCATCCAGTCCGGACTGGAGATACCCAAAAATGCTGAAGGAGTTCCTCAAAGCTACTCAGAATGGGACACCGCTCTGAAGCGCAAAATAGAAGCCGATGCAAAGGCAACACAGACCCTACAATGCGGTTTAACAAAAGAGGAGCTGAACCGGGTGGGCCCCTTCAACAGTGCTAAGGAGCTGTGGGCAAAATTGATCGAGCTGCACGAAGGAACATCAGACACTCGGATCAGTAAAAGAGATCTGCTCCTAAACAAATTGTATACCATCAAGATGGCCGACAACGAAACAGCAGCCCAACTTCACGCACGCATCCAAGAATTGATGAACGGTCTTCACACTATAGGTCACAAGGTCGAAAACCGTGACCTAATAAGGTATGCCTTAAACGCTTTCCCTAGAAACACCTTGTGGGCATCTATGGTAGATGCATACAAGGTTTCAAGGGATCTCTCAAAAATTAAACTAGATGAATTATTTTCCGAATTAGAACTTCATGAACAGACTAACTGCAATATGGCCGAGAAAGGTATTGCCTTTGTTGCAGGAAAAGCTGGAAGGACAACAAAGAAAAAGCCACAACCTGAACCCGAGTCTAACTCAGACTCAGACTCAGAAGACGAAGAAGGAGATCGACCGAAGCTGGTCCGATTGGCCCGAAGCTACTATAAAGAGTTAAAGAACCAAACCAACAGAAGGAAGGCCAACCGAAGAAAGGACGAACCAGCTGAACCCACAAATGACAAAAACAAGCCCAACGTGACTTGCTACGAGTGCAAGAAGAAGGGCCACTACAAGACGGAGTGTCCAAACCTAAAGGAGATCAAAAAGACAAGAAGAAAGAAAGCGCTCCAAGCAACATGGGACGAATCTTCCTCAGAAGAAGAAGAAGAAGCACCCCAGTCAAACCTACTAGCCCTGACCGCCTCAGAAGAAGTCGAGACCGAGTCAGAATCTGAACAGACGACGGCAGACTAACCTTTTCAGAAGACGGCGAAATCAAGGTAAGTGGTTTCAATAGAAGTCAATTAAATGAACTATTTCATATCTTTCTCGAGATTTGGCAAAGCCAAACTCCGAGTCGAATCCCTCCGACAGGAAGTAAAACTCCTGAAAGAGGGAGCTGACTCTAAATCCTTAACCGAGAAGGTTCAAGAAGGAACCTCTAATCAAGTTGAAAAACTTGAGAAAGAGAATTCCTCCCTGAAAACTCAGGTTAAGGATCTTAGATCAGCCTTAGAACGATTCACTTCTGGTTCCAAGGGTCTTGACATGATTCTTGGAAAACAGAAGTCCGTTCTAAATCGATCCGGACTTGGCTATAGAACCAAATCCCGACAAAGATCTTACCTTGCTGTACTGAATCAGTCCAGAGGTAAAATTCAGGCATGGGTACCTAAACTGTACCTGAATAAACCAACTGGATCAAATCAGTATTGGATCCCCAAGGACAAGATTCACATCTTGCCTAATCATTACCGTGGCTTTAGTCCAGGGGGAGCCAAACTGAAAACTATATTTATTGTTAGATAAAAGTTAATATTTGCTTGCAATCTGCTTGTTTGGTTGTTTGTTTAATTTCTGCAATTTACCATGCTTAGACTTAGGAATGGTTAGTATAAGGACTGAACAAACTTAACTGAAATTTGACAACATAGTATTGGGTGGAGGTGAGATGATAGTACGTTAGGGAAACCAATTCTAATAAGATCAAGTTTACTTGGTCTCTTTAGACTGGTGAAACTAGCCGAAGCTACCGATCCAAAACCCAAACTAGTTAGACCAGAACTTTTTCAAAGATTAATTTTGAAAATGAAATTTCATTAAACGGCTTTGTCAAGGAAAGGGTTGATGATCCAATAAGGCTACGGCCAAAGAAGGCCTAGTGCCTCGCCAAGACCTGGAAGCCAATTTTTGAATTTCAAATTCAAATTACTTTTTGTCAAATTCAAATCTAACACAACTTTCAGTTAAGTATAGATTCAAACATTCTCTTTCAAAATAAACTTAACTGTTTTCAAAAATTAATTTAATGGTTTCAAAATAAATAATAATTTTTCAAAATAATTTTACTTAACAAAACCTGTCTCACAAAACCCATAAGGCTAACGTGGTTGAAAACCTTAGATTTGGGTGAGACAGACTAGGCAGTGAAACTCAATTTAAGCTACTCCTGACTCTAATTGGATCCAAATCAATAAAACTCTTTATGTGTAGGAACATAAAGATTTGGACCAATGGATGTTGGATAGCGGTTGCTCCAGACACATGACTGGAGATAAATTGAAGTTCACCAAACTCAAGTTCAAGAACCTAGGCTCAGTGGCATTTGGTAACAATGCTACACTCAAGGTAATTGGGTCAGGTAATATTGAGCTTAAATCTGACTTTATTATTAAGAAAGTTCTTTTGGTTGAAAACTTCAAATTTAACTTGCTTAGCATAAGTCAGTTATGTGATTCTGGTTACATAGTCACCTTCAACAATTCTAACTGCCTGATTAGAAATGTACAAGACTCAGAAATCATACTTAAGGGCACTAGGAAAAATAATGTATACACTATAAACCTTCCCTCAGTACCCAAATGTATGTTAACTCAGTTAGAACAATCGAACCTCTGGCATAGGAGACTAGGTCACACTAATCTGAGGACTATCTCAAAAGTCACCCAACTTGGCCTAATCAAAGGAATCCCCAAAATTAAAAATAATGAAAACCTAATATGTGAATCATGTAATCAAGGTAAACAAACCAAATCTAATCACAAACTAATCCAATCTGACCTAACTCAAACCACACTTGAGCTCCTGCACCTTGACCTATTTGATTCACATGGAGCCAAGTCACTAAGCGGGAACCGATACTGCTTAGTAATAGTTGATGATTATTCTAGATTCACCTGGGTTAAGTTTCTAAGAACCAAAGATGAAACCCTAAACCTATTTAAGGATTTTTGTAAATTAATTGAAAATCAAAACGATACTAAAATTAAAAGACTTAGGAGTGACCACGGGGGAGAATTTGAAAATCAACGGTTCGAGGAATTCTGTAAGGTCAATGGGTATTTACATGAATTTTCATGTCCTAGAACCCCCCAACAAAATGGGATAGTCGAAAGAAGAAATAGAACATTACAGGAAGCCGCTAGGGCTATGCTCAACGAATTTAAGTTAGCAAACCAATATTGGGCAGAAGCGATTAGTACGGCTTGTTACATTCAAAATAGGGTTCTGATTAACAAGCGACACAACAAAACACCCTATGAACTGTACTACCATAGGCTCCCAAATCTACACTACCTAAGGGTCTTTGGATGCAAAGTCCATATCCTAAACACCAAAGACTACTTAGGGAAATTTCAGTCCAAGTCAACCCCAGGTATCTTCCTAGGATACTCAACCACAAGTAGAGCCTATAGAGTTTACAACAAACAAACTAAGAAAATTGAAGAAACAACAAACTTAATATTTGATGAAGAAATCAACTCAACATCTGACAATCCAGACCTAACTTCATCAAATTCTGATCAAGAAAATAATGAACAAACTATTGAACCTTTAATTGAACCCTTAAACGAACTAACTATTGAACCAATTAACGAGTCAACTGAAACAATTATCGAACCAACAAATGAACCAGCCCTAAGAGTCGAATCAAATAGTGAACCAAACCAACCAGCCGGACCTGAGGCTGAACCAAGTTCTAGAAGAACCAAGAAACCCAGACTTAGTCACCCAACCGATCAAATTGTGGGTGATCCAACTCTAGGAGTCAGGACTAGATCCTCCTATAGAAACCTTAGTCAAATAGCTATGATATCAAAAATAGAACCCAAAACTATAGATGAAGCCCTACCTGACCCTGATTGGATCATAGCTATGCAAGAAGAATTAGCCCAATTTGAGAGGAACCAAGTCTGGGAACTAGTGCCTAAACCTGAAGGCAAATCCATCATTGACACTAAGTGGGTCTTTAGGAATAAGCTAAATGATCAAGGAGAAATAGTTAGAAATAAAGCCCGCTTAGTAGCTAAGGGATTCAGCCAAGTAGAGGGATTAGATTACGATGAAACATATGCCCCAGTAGCTAGACTTGAGTCCATTAGAATGTTGTTAGCCTTTGCATCCCATAAAGGATTTAAGCTATACCAAATGGATGTAAAGTCAGCTTTCCTAAATGGATTCATTAAAGAAGAAGTTTATGTAGGACAACCCCCTGGGTTTGAGGACTTAGACAAACCTGACCATGTTTACAAATTAACTAAAGCACTATATGGGTTAAAACAAGCACCTAGGGCTTGGTATGAACGTTTATCAACTTACTTAACTTCTAAAGAATTTAAACAAGGACAAATTGACTCAACTTTATTCATTAAAACCCTAGGAAAAGATATATTTATTGCCCAAATTTACGTAGATGACATAATCTTTGGATCCACCAACACAAACTTCCTAAAAGAGTTTGTCAAGATAATGGAAAATGAATTTGAAATGAGTTTAGTTGGGGAACTTACCTTTTTCCTAGGACTACAAATCAAACAAACTAGAGATGGAAACTACGTCCATCAATCCAAATATGCTAAAGAGTTAATAAAGAAATTTAAAATGGATAACTCTAAAAGCATAAGTACCCCCATGGCCACTAATATAAAAATAGATAGTGACCCTGATGGTAAGCCAGTAGACCTCAAACTATATAGAAGTATGATAGGTAGTCTACTGTACCTTACAGCTAGCAGACCTGACATTCTTTTTGCTGTAGGGATGTGTGCTAGATACCAAACCTGTGCTAAGGAAACGCACTTAGCAGCCCTAAAAAGAATACTAAGATATGTAAAGGGCACCCTAAATGTAGGGATTTGGTATCCTAGAACCTCAACCTTCAATTTGTCAGGATACTCGGATTCTGACTATGCTGGTTGTAAATTGGATAGAAAAAGCACAAGTGGAAGCTGCCAACTGTTAGGAAATAGTCTAGTAAGTTGGTGCAGCAGAAAACAACACTGTGTAGCTCTGTCCACAACTGAAGCAGAGTATGTAGCCTTAGGAGAGTGTGTAGCACAACTTTTATGGATGATGCACACTCTTAAGGACTTCCAGCTCAACTACACCCAAACTCAAGTATTTATTGACAATATAAGTTCAATTAATCTAACTAAGAACCCAATCCAACATTCCAGAACAAAACACATAGAAGTTAAACATCACTTCGTAAGAGACCATGTAGCCAGGGGTGAGATAGTACTTAAACATATAGACTCAAAATCCAACTTAGCTGATATATTCACAAAACCCTTACCTGAGTCTGAGTTCAGCTCACTAAGAAGGCAGTTAGGATTGTGCTCTGTAGAATAGATTAACTCTACTTTTGATTTTCTTACTATTTTTTTATTTAAAAATCAGTTTCTAAAAGAATTTTGAAAAACTGTCTTTCTTTAATTTCAAAATCAGTTTTATTTCAAATCTTTTTTTTTGACTTAGTTTTATTTCAAAACTACCCCCTTTCAAAACTAGGTTTTTTTCGCAAATGGACTTAGCCTAGGCCCTAACCCTAGAACTGCATGCACCTATAGACTTAGAAGCCAGCATCTCACAAGCACCTTAGGGTACTTTTGATTGATAACCTAGAAAGGGTTGAGATGCTTAGGTCTTTGCCTCAATTCAAGATGCTTTAAGTCAGTGCATCTGCAGTAATTGGGGCACTAAATACAACTCATACAGCAATCAAGTTAAGTGTCAAGTTTAGAAAATCTAACTTGAACAGAAACACTTAACTTGACTAACCCTAGCAAAAGCTACTGTTTATAACAGTTAGTGAGTAGCTAATTGGGTTAGACAGGTCCCTACAAGAGAAAATCAACTGATTTGGTTTAAAGTCTTATCATGAATTGGTTCAGTACAGCAAAATCAGCAAATATTTTTTTCTTTATGAAAGTTACTTCCATTATGCAATTTAATTTCTGCTATATTTATCTGTTTTTGATATATGGCAAAGGGGGAGAGATAGGAAAGGAGAGAATTTAAAATTTTCTAGCTCAAATTTTTTTTCTATCCTTTATTCAAAAAGTACCTAGTTTCTCAAAGTACCTAAAGTTTTCAAAAGGTTACTAAAGTACTTAAGTTCTTAAGCTTTTAAAAAAACTTTACAAAGTACTTAAGTTCTTAAGCTTTTAAAAACTTTACTAAGTTCTCAAATTTTCAAAATCTTACTAAGTACTTAAGTTCTCAAATTTTCAAAATCTTACTAAGTACTTAAGCGTCTCAAAGTTTCAAAATCTTACTAAGTACTTAAGTTCTCAAATTTTCAAAATCTTACTAAGTACTTAAGCGTCTCAAAGTTTCAAAATCTTACTAAGTACTTAAGCTTTTTCAAAAAATTTCTAAGTACTTAAGCTTTTCAAAAATTTTCTAAGTACTTAAGCTTCTCAAAAATTTACTAAGTACTAGAGCTTGTCAAAAATTTTCTAAAGTACTTAAGTTTTTTTGGTACTTAAGTTAAACTTTCAAAAACCTTTTGAGTACTTTAAAAACTTAAGACTTCAAAATTTTTCTAAGTACGCTAAACTCATGCTTCCAAAAACCTCTTCTATGTACTTTTAAAAATTAAAGTTGTCAAAAGTTTTCCAAGTACCCAAACTTAAGTTTTCAAAAGTGCAAAAATCAGTTTTTACAAAAGCCTTCTGTTGAAAAATTCTAAGTAAAATTTTTTTCCTCAAACTTAGAACCCCACGAATTTTTGAAAAATCTAGGGGGAGAATCCTTCCAGGGGGAGGGAACAAAACTTAATGTTTTTACATGCATTGATTAAACTTAACTTTTTGAACCAGAGTTGCCATAAATCAAAAAGGGGGAGATTGTTGGTGCAGAAAGCACCCAAGTCGAACCTGAGTTTTGATAATGGCAACAGGGCTCAAAAGTTAAGTCTCACTTGTTGTCTAACAAGTTACTCTAGTGTGCAGGTTAAAAAGTCCTAGCGAAGGACTGCTAGGCACTGGCGAAGGAATGCCAGAGCAAAAAGCTCTAGTGAAGGAATACTATGCACTGGCGAAGGAATGCCAGGGTAAAAGCCCTAGCGAAGGACTGCTAGGCACTGGCGAAGGAATGCCAGGGAACAAAGCCCTAGCGAAGGACTGCTAGGCACCAGGTGAAGGACAGCTTGGGACTAAAGCCCTAGCGAAGGACTGCTAGGCAACGGGTGAAGGACAGCTTGGTATCCAAGACCGGGTAAAGGACCGTCAGGCAAAAGTCCAACCAGAGGAACGGTTGGCATCAGGTAAATTCTCCCGAGAGGAGTAGGTGAGGACGCGTTCCCCGTCGAGAGGGAACAGTAGGCGTCGGTTCGACCTAGGGTTATATTCAGGAGACCCAAAGTCAGAACCAAGACAGCTAAGGCTGTATAAAATATTAATATTTCTGCTTTTTGGACTACCCTGGATGCAGGACCGAAGGACTGAGTGTCTGCAGCTCAGAGAGCCTCAAAGGAGTGAGGCATAAGCTGAGCAGGGCACCCCGGATGTTCCAGGCGCCCCCAAGGTGAACACAAATCAGCAGGAGCAAAAACGCGCTTCGACAGTTATCTGTTGGGGCGCCTCGGGTGTTCCGGGCGCCCCGCATGCTGCGGGCGCCCCCAGCGCCAACTGCCGAAGCAACTCCCTTCAAAGCTAGCAGATGAAACTTTAACCCGGTAAATCCGGGCGCCTCGAGCGCTCCGAGCGCCCCGGTCAAAACTGATCCCGAAGGTAAAGGGATTAGAAGCTGACCGAGCAGTTGCCGGATCAACCGACACGTGGGGGGGCGCCCCCGACGTTCCGGGCGCCCCCAGGCCATATATAAAGGGCCCTCGACTCCAGGCTTCAAGGCATCACTTCATTCAATGCTTCAACGCTCTTCTGCTCTCGCGCCTTGCTCCGGAAACCTCCCAACTCGAGCCGACGACGTCCTGCTGCTCCGAAAAAGTCAATCTACTCCGGACGTCGGTAAAGAAGAGTGATTTTTAATTTACTGCACTTATTTCTGTAATCAATCTTTGTAAACTGCTTTTGCGCCTCATATAGAATTGCCCAAAGTAAACGATCAACGATCGTGGGCCTTGGAGTAGGAGTCGACCTAGGCTCCGAACCAAGTAAAAATCACTGTGTCTGCGTGTTTTATTTTTTATCTTCCACTGTGCAAATTCTCTATCTTAAATCCGAACGTTTTCCGATATTCACCCCCCCTCTATCGGTTCTCTCGATCCAACATTGACATCCATTTGGTATAGTTTAAAACCTCTATGGGCTACAAAAGCTACTAACATCCTAATTGATTCAAGTCTAGCTACGGGGGCATATGTTTCATCATAATCTAACCCTTCGACTTGACTAAACCCTTTATCTACTAAGCGGGCTTTGTTTCTCACAATCTCCCCTTGATCATTTATCTTGTTTCTAAATACCCACTTAGTGTCTATAACTAACTTACCTTTTGGTTTAGGTACTAAGTCCCAGACTTGGTTTCTCTCAAATTGGGCTAGTTCTTCTTGCATCGCAATGATCCAATCTGGGTCAGGTAGGGCTTGTTGGGGCAATCAGCCCTGATATGATCTGGAGGATCATGGGTTTTGATGTGAGCGGTCAATATGGTTAAGTTAGGGTTTATTGTGGACTAATATGTGTACATGAGTATGCAGGTATACAGGTACACATGGACTTGGTTGATGTCTTCAGGTGAAGGATGGCATGGAGGCAAGCTGGAGGCTTGCGTGTGCATCCGAGGGACCGTGGATAGTAGGGACGATGAGCTGAGGGATGCGGACTTCGAGGCGTACGTGAAGGGTGGCATGGAGGCAAGCTGGAGATTTGCGTGTGCATCCGAGGGACGAGGGCCGAAGATGAAGAGGGCATAAAGGCAACAGTCGAAGCTGCTGGTGAAGAGTCGAACAGGTTGTGAGGGTCCTAGTGTGAGTCGTTGTACTCGGGAACTAAGTCGGGAGGGTTCGAGTGCGGAGTGAAATGTACTCAGGGAGTGTAACCCTAGACTTAGGTTCAGACCAGTCGACTGCTCTGGGAGCAGTCAACTGGTATCAACTGGAATAGCTGTAAAATTTGAACGTTGTACGACAACGGTCGAATCTGAGTGGGACTAGTTGACTGCCCAGGGGCAGTTGACTGGTAGCGGCTGTTTCAGATTCGAGTCCTATTTAAAGGGTCTCGTTTCATGCTTTCTTTTCTTGAGGAATCTTGTCTTGGTTAAAGGCAAGATAGTAGTATTTGTGCTCAGAGCTTTGCTTAGAATTGTGGCGTGGTTTCTCCACCCACAAGGAGCGACGAGGGCTAGCCAGAGGTTATCCGGAGATTGATCCACCGATAGATTCTTGGATTAGTCACCCGTCCGGGTTAGATACCAAGTAAATCGGTTTGTTAGCAGTGCTTTCTTTGTTGATAGTTTTATTATTTTGTATTTCCGCTGTGCAACTAACAACATGTAGATAAAATAACCGAAGAAATGTTATTCACCCCCCTAGCGTATGGAATCGATCCTACAATTGGTATCAAAGCGAAGGACTGCTCTTGATCGAACTAACCGCCGAGGGAGCACGCGCTTGAGGAGAAGAAAATGGAAGACAAACTTGGAGACGACATCTACACTCCACCGCCCTACGACCATGAGGATTTCGGCTATTGGAAAGCAAGGATGGAGACTTGGCTTAGCATGGATTAGGCGTGTAGGATGATCATAGAAGAGCCGTTCGAGATTCCAAAGGATAAGCACGGGAAGAGGCTTAGGCCTAGGTATTGGAATCAAGAATAACAAGATCAAGCAAAGGCAAACGAAAAGGTAATTAGTGTATTAACTAATATTTTGTCTGACAATATTTTGAGTGATGTAGAGGCATACCAAAATGCATGTGAATTGTGGAGCAAATTGAAAGAGATTCATAAGAGCCCTACACAAGCTCATGTAGTAGAGGAGCCCGAAGAAGCAAGGTCAATAATCCAAGAAGACCAAGAGGAGGAAGAAGTGTCAACTTCATGAAGTGAAGGAGCACTAGAAAGTGAAAAATTATCAACTTCCTCAAGAGAAGAAGAGAAAGTATCAACGTCAAGTATTGAGGGGGAGGGGAGACCCTCAATCATACAAGAACAAGAAGAAGCCTCTACCTCCACCAAAGCAAGGAAAAAGGAACACATTGTATGCTTTGGGTGCAACGAAAAGGGACACTGCAAAGATAAGTGTGCAAAAGGTAAAAAGGAGGTAAAATCTAAACTCATTTCAAGTTCTTTTAATTCTAATATGGGTTGTAGGAATGAGGAAGCTCAAAAGAAAAGAAGGAACATTCGATGTTTCACATGGGGGAGCTAGGGCATTACCATACAAAATGTCCAAGGAAAGGAGAGCTTAAAAAGATGGAGCACCTTAGGAGATGGGAGAAAGAAGAAAAGAAAATGAGCTCACATCAAGGGGGAGCTACAAAGGTAAGAGAGGTAACCTCTAACTCTACTTATGCCATGTATGCTCAAAATGCTTGTATGAATGATAGAATTAATAACAATTGCTTGCCCATGTGTGTTTTTGGTTTTAAATATCATGATAGGAATAGAAATACTTTTGCATGCCAAAACACCAAAAATTCTATGTTTCATGACAAATCTAGGAATTCTAGGACTAAGGACCAAGACATAAACCCTAAGAAAGGGAGACATATGCCTAGAAAAATGGGTAGACCTAGGAATGATCAAATTAAGTATAATGATCCTAAGGTTAGAAGTTTGGAAAAGGAAAATCAAGTTTTGAAAGCAAAACTAGATAAATTGGAGAAAAATCTAGATAGACTCATTAGGGGGTCCAAGAGGTCAAGCATGATGCAAAAAGATCAACCTCTTAGGAATGGTTGGCCGAGTCTAGGATACCACCCTAGGAGGGCAAATGGTAGTAAAATGATATATTCAAGGATGCCCTATAACTATGGTAGAGAAAAGATCAAAAATGGCAAAGAAAAGTCATTTATAGGAAAAGGAAAGGAATTGACCAAGAAAACGGTCTATAGGGTTAAGAGAGTAGTAGTGGAAGGTCAAGAAGCACCGGAGGAGCACCGGTGTGGTCTTGCATTTATAAATGAGTTACCTAGGGAGGTAACTTGGGCTAGCAACTCAAGAGAGAGCTCTAGAAGCCAAGAAGGGATCCATAGTCAATGGATCTCAGGTGGTTTCCTTCTAGGCGATTAGATGAGCTATAAAGTGTGCCAAAAGGTTCAAAAGGCTAAGGTTAGCCTTAATACTAGAGAATTGGCACACTAAAGGGAGAGTTATGGAGAAAAAGATTGAAAATGAGGGTATAATTGAAAGTAATTGGTTTTAATATGAAAATACCATATAACTTGATGCTATCAGTATATTATGAATTAGTATTGGGATGAGCACCAAGAAGAGGTTCAAATTAGTAGGTTTAAATGGCTCATTTTGGATAGTCATGAAATTCATATCAATCTTGGGATTCGGAGTGAATTTATCTAAAATCATATTTTTCCCAAGTAGACATAGGATCCACAAATCTCTCCACAAAATTTCAGATTTTTTGGAGATTTGTGGAATTAGTTAGACATTTCTAAAAGTAGACTGAAAACCTAGGATTTCAGGTATCAGTCGACTGGCTCAGAGCCAGTCGACTGGTCCATAACACAGAACCTTCTGTATGTTTTATCAGTCAACTGCCCTGGGGGTAGTCGACTGGTCCGCGGGTTCTATAAAAGAAAAAGGGCGTGGGGCAGCCAAAACCTAGGGTTTTGGCGTGCCACCCCGGCGATTTCTTCCTCTCCCGAGCCCCCTCTCATTCTAAGCCTTCCCGAGCCCTAAATCTCTTCCCTAAGCTTCTCTAGTCCCGATCTATGACCTAGGGCTTGTGAAACTGTTGGTGTAAGTTGCATCAGTGATGTCCTCCTCTAAGTGTTTTAATGTTTGACAATATACTTAAGTCAGTGATACATTGAACAATAGAAGGGGAGTTAAGAGAGGAGTAACCAAGTGGAAGAAAAGTCCTAGTAACCTAGGAACTAATACCTGGTGAGTGTAGCTGGCACTAAGACCTAGTGAGTGAAGCTGGGCACTAAGTCCTGGCATAGGGATGGGCACGAAGACCTAACCAGAAATTGGCACGAAGTCCTGGTCGAGGACTGGCAAGAAGACCTGGCGAGGTGGGCACTGAGACCTGGTTCGAAGAATTGGCACGAAGACCTGGCCAAGGTTGGCACCGAAGTCCGGACTTCGGGTTTGGCACGAAGTCTTGGTCCGAGGATGAGCAACTTAGCTGAGCGATGACTAAGGAAGAAGTAGAGACGGGTCAGGTTCGGACATCTCGAGATCCAAGAGTATCGGTGCTAAGCAAAGTCCACCTGAAGGAGGTGCAACCGTCTCCTGAATGGAGTAGGTGAAAGAGCGTTCTCAAGGGTGGGAACTTGCGTCGGTGTGACCTAGGTTTCGTGGAAATCTGAAGTCAGAACCAAGTCATTAGGTTAATATTGTGTGTATATTTAATTTGCTTTGTTTTGTGTATCTTGCAGTACCAAGAACCGAAGACAAAGCAGGCAACTGGGCTGGAACTAAGAGGCAGGTGCCCCATCAATAGGGCACCAACAGCATCCAGGCACCCCCATCAATAGGGGCGCTGGCTCAAGAACAAAATGGCAGTTTCATGGAGAAGGAAGATAGGCTTCCATTCAGGCGCCGGGATGATACAGCGCCCAAGTTAAGTGTATTTCTGTTCGATTCGAAGCAGAATAAGCTTCATTCAGGCGCTCGGAGGTCAGGGTGCCTGGTCAGTTTTATCAGTTGCGATGAGTTCGGCGCGGAGATAAAGTTTGACCAAGTCCATAGGGGCCTCATCATCACAGCACCCGTAGAAGCCTATAAAAGGCCTCGACCCTCAGCTCAAAACAACTTCTGAGATCCATCTGAACATTCGACGACGACAAGCGAAAGACGAGCTCTACGACTGAGAGGCTCCAGGAGGAAGTGCGTGCACTTCGGAGTCAGATCGGTCGAGTTTCACTTTGTTTTTTTGCTTTTATTATTCGCATTCAATTTATTATTTTTTGTTGTACATTCCATAAACAGGTTTGTAACACCCAAATTTTCCATATATATAATGTTTTGAATTCATGAAATATTATTATTATGAAATTTCATGATGGGCTTGGCTTAATGGGCTTTGATGTGGATTGTGCAAAATGTGATAAAAAGAAAGTGTAGAAAGGAGGAAGCAAGGATCGAACCTTGAACCTCCTAGTTACATTAACCATGTCTTAACCAATGCACCAAGCAATGTTTCATGTTGAGACAATAAGAAACATGTTCGTTAAAGCTAGGGAAGTGAAGAGACATGTCCCTTCATGAGAATAGTATAAATAAGAGCGGGAGAGGAGGAATAACTTCCTCTCTTCTTCTTCCTCACTCTCCCCACTGAAAACTCTAGCCTCCCCCCTTTTCAATTTTCGAAAATACACCCTAGGGTTCTAACCCTAGGGAATTGGAAGGAAGAAGACCCCATCCAAGGATTTTTTGCCCTCTACTAGGGCCAAGTGTTTAGAGGAGTTCTAGCAAAGGGAACTCTCACTCTTCCTTCAACCAAGGGCACCCTAAGGATTTAGAGAAGGTGATTTTCAAGCGAAAGGATGTAAGTATCCCCTCGCCTGCAGTGTAATTGTTGATTTCATGATTCCTTTTCTTTTCTTATTTCGAAAATGGGAGTTACCCCTTGTGTGAGTTTCGGCCACCCCCAAAGGGGAGACCTTGGCTACTCCTTGATGCATGAGGAGATCCCTTGGGACTTAGGGTATATAGATAGGTTGTTTTCCCTTCATGTTGTGATGCCAAAAACTAGGGGTTGAGCACCCTACACCATTCGGCCATGAACCATTAGGGTTAGTGAGGGTTGAAATTCTCCATGATGTATCCATGCTTAGTAGTGTAGACAAGGTGTTTGTATAAATGGTTGTGTGAAGGTTTGATTTCAAAAACCCTAATCCCCCTACCCTACACCATTCGGCCAACATGAATAGATTAGAGTTTGTGAAGGTTAAACTACCCTATGAGATATGTTTATGTTTGGGGATGATGATATGTATATGCATGTGATGTTAAATGGAATGTTTGATTGGAAAACTTAATTTTTCCCTAGCATGACTTTCGGCCAAGGCAAGGAACATTAGGGTTGTGAAGGTTGATTACCCCATGATGTATGCTATGCTTAGTATGATACATGATGTATAGATATGTGATGCTTGTATGGGATGTTTGATGTTAAAAAAAAAACCTAACCTATCCTTACCTTATGAAATTCGGCCAAACCCTAGTTTAGGGTTAGGAAGAATGAATTTAATCCATGAAGCATGCTACCACTTCCTATGATATGAGTATGATCTATGTGACCAATCTTGTCATATATAAAGTATGTTAAGTGGTTGAAGCATGATGTATGTATGAGCATGTCTTATAGCCCATGGGGCACCCTTATGAGATTGCATGTCATGTGTATGTTAAAATTCTTGAAAGGATACTCCAATAAGTATGGGATCAAGAACACCCTTATGTTGTGTGGTGTGTCCCTATGGGATCATGAGCACCCTTGAAGAGTGGTGTGTCCCTTGAGAAGTGAAATTGGAGTACTCCTTAGCATATATGTAAAGACATGATAAGTATTTTACTTTATAAGTTGTGTACCCGACTCAGAAGGGGGTCGTTAAACAAATCCGGGGTGCATGTTAACTTAAGGTCATGGCTCCGGTAGGACGGAAGGGTCCTGCTCTAATGGGATTGGTGGCTCGCTACCACAATTCATTAGGGAACGCGCATTATGTGGTACACAACTGGGCCCTATATGATGTTGAAATATTTTTAAGTAATACCTTTATGGAATTGTTTTGAAAACATTTATTATATGTGAAGGGTATGCTTAAGATACTTTATACTGCTTGCTTAGAAACTTGGATGTTTAGTATGCTATGATAAACTCATGCTTATGATTCCTTATGTGTACATGTTGTATTCTTCGTATGGATTTTGCGAGTAGGACAGGATCCTTACTAAGCATTTGTGCTTACTAGTTTATGTGTTGTCTTATGCTGCAGATAAGGGTAAGGGACACTTAAACTAAAGGAAGAGGCAGGAGGGCTGAAGATGTGTGGGGTGGTGGCTCGGGAAAGAAAGATTTTTATATCTACATTACTATGCCTATGATAATGTTTTCTTCAATAATAAATGCTAGTGATTAGAGTTGGTACTTTTGAATATTAGAAATTACACTTGGATTACTCTTATATGATGAGTTGAACTACTTGTGAACCTACCATGTTCTAATCATTAAAGCATGATGTCTGATTGGCATGCACTGACTAATATGCTTAGCACTTGTAAATATCACTTGGTAGTTTTAAACAAGCATGCTCAGTACTTAGTCCTTGCACTTGTGTTTTTATTTTATGTTAAAATTTTACGATGGATTGTACGTAACCCCGCCCCGAGAGTAGATATAAGGGCGGGCGTTACAAGTTGGTATCAGAGCAGGTTTCCCCTCCACTACACACACATCAAGCTTCATCCTGCCGCTTCCAAGTAAGAGATCCTAACCTCGCTTTACTTAGTTTCATGTACTTTAATAATTATATAGAGATGATTTATGCTTCATAACTAATGAAAGTAGTGTTAATTCTAATATTAGTTTATTTATCACCTGTACGATAGATATGGTTAGAAGACGTAGCAATCGGGGTGATGAGACCGCACCCTCACCTAATATGATGCAAGTGATCACAGATCTGCAGCGTCAGGTCACTAAACAGCAGCAGATCATAAATACTCTGATGACCCAGCAAGTGAACACTGCAACCCCGCAGGGAAGTCAGAGTGAGAGAGCTACTGAGCCCCCAACTGCACAGGCAATCCCGGACACTCCGGCCAGAGGAGTCCGACAGGATGCCTATCTGGTTCAGTGGCAGAGACTGAAGCCGGAAAAGTTCTCCGGTACCTGCGAGCCCTGGGACGCCCAGGCCTGGCTCAAGACAGTTGAGAGCACAGTGGAATTATTAGACTGGCCCGAGCATGAGAAAATTAAATGTGTCTCATTCTGCCTCACTGGCGACGCCAGGATGTGGTGGGAACGGGTAAAAGCTAGAAGGTCAGTGGACCAGATGAAGTGGAAGGACTTCGAGTCTGAATTTCTAGAGGAATTCTTTAATATGCGAGTCACAAACAGGCACTTTGATGAGTTCACTGAATTCCAGCAGGGAAATCGCTCAGTCAACAATGTCGTTAAGCAATTCAACCGACTGGCACGATTATGTCTGGAGCTGGTCAGTACAGAGAAAGAAAGGGTCAGATTAAAGCTCAAGATGCTCAGGCCCGAGATAGCTCTGAATGTAGCCGACGGCGTTAATAGGCCCCAGACTGCAGAGGAGCTATTCAGCAGCGCCCTTATTACCGAGCATTATCTAAAGAATATTAACCAGTAGAGCCAAACACTGACCGCCAGCAAGAGTCAGAGTCAGTCGGGAGGTCAGAAACCTCATAATAGCAACCCCCACTGGAAAAAGAACTACAACGGAAAGAGGAAGCCATGGGATAAATCTGCCAGTGGTACAGCAGGCAAGAAGCCTAAATAGCCCCCATGTGCCACTTGTGGGAAGATGCACCTCGGGACATGCCTCTTAGGCGCCAGGAGATGCTACACCTGCGGAAAGGAAGGACACATGGCCAGAGAGTGTCCTACTGCAGCCATAGCACCTCAGCCGTAGCATGCCCAGTACAAAGCTGCTCATCCCCAGTTACACCAGATGCAGGCGGCTATAGATGGTACTCATATATGCCAGGGGAGATTAGAGGCCCCGCCTGCCACGACAAACACCAGGGTTTTCTCTCTTACGAAGGAAGACATGGCGACTGCCTCTACCGTTGTCACAGGTCAGATATTTATTTACAGTCAGTATGCTACTGCTTTATTTGACACTGGGGCAACACATTCGTTTATCTCTATGCAATATGCCAAAAGAAATGATATGTCACTGCAAGAGTTAGACTGCAAAATTCTAACAACACTGCCCTCGGGTGAGGTGATGCCCTCTACCCAAATGCTACGTGCCGCACCGATCAGAATCGCAGATAGGGAACTCTACTGCGACCTGATAGTGCTTGATATGCCAGAAACTCTACTGCGACCTGATAGTGCTTAATATGCCAGACTATGATGTGATATTGGGCATGGATTTCTTGAACAAATACGGCGCCTCTATCGAGTGCCGTAAGCGAAAGGTTACCTTCCGACCTGAGGCGGGAATTCAATTTGAATTTATCGGAGAGCCGAAGAAGAGGACAAACAAATTATTATCGGCTCTGAGAGCAAGGAAGATGTTAGAAAATGGATGCTCTGGGTTTCTAGCTCATGTGGTTGATACCAGTCCTACTGAGGGCCCGAAGCTAGAAGACGTCAAAGTCGTATGCAATTACCCAGAGGTATTTCCCGATGAATTACCAGGGTTAGCACCTGAAAGAGATATAGAATTTGCAATTGAATTGATTCCTGGTACTAACCCCATTTCTAAAGCATCGTACCGTATGGCGCCGATAGAATTAAAAGAATTACAGGGATAGTTACAGGAGCTGCTTGACAAGGGACTCATCCGCCCTAGTCATTCTCCCTGGGGAGCTCCCGTACTATTCGTGAAAAAGAAGGATGGGTCGATGCGAATGTGTATCGACTATCGGGCACTGAACAACGTGACTGTCAAGAACAGGTACCCTCTACCCAGGATAGATGACCTGTTCGATCAACTGAAGGGAGCCACGGTTTTCTCTAAAATTGACCTGAGGTCTGGTTACCACCAAGTCAGGGTGAAAAAGGAGGATATACCGAAGACGGCTTTCCGAACCAGATACGGACATTATGAGTTCGTAGTTATGCCGTTTGGAGTTACCAATGCTCCAGCTATGTTTATAGACTTAATGAATCGGGTATTCTCGGCATTCCTCGACAGATTTGTGATCGTCTTTATCGACGATATCCTTATATTTTCGAGGACTCCCGAAGAACATGCTGAACACCTGAGTAGAGCACTACAGATTCTTCAGAAGGAACAACTGTATGCTAAATTTTCCAAATGCGAGTTCTGGCTCGATCAAGTATCATTCTTGGGACATGTTATCTCCAAGGAAGGAGTAATGGTGTACTCGACTAAAATCGAAGCTGTGAGTAACTGGACTAGACCCAAGAATGCCAGCAAAATCAGAAGTTTCCTCGGGCTAGCAGACTATTACAGAAAATTCGTAGAGGGATTCTCTCAGATTGCAGCCCCTATGACAGCTCTTACAAAGAAAGACAAGAAATATGTATGGACCGATGAATGTGAGAAGAGTTTTACTGAACTGAAAAGGAGGCTGACTAGCGCTCCGATATTGACTCTTCCAGAAAGTGATATGGGTTTTGATATGTACAGCGACGCATCCAAACTGGGACTCGGCACTATGCTTATGCAAAATGGGAAGGTAATTGCCTATGCCTCTAGGCAGCTGAAGGAACATGAAAGAAACTATCCTACCCATGACTTAGAATTAGCAGCGTTGGTCTTTGCGCTGAAAATATGGAGTCACTACCTATATGGAACTCAGTGTAAAGTTATACAGATCACCAGAGTCTGCGATATTTCTTCACCCAGAAATATCTGAATATGAGACAGCACAGATGGCTCGAATTGGTCAAGGATTATGACTGTGAGATCCTGTACCATCCGGGAAAAGCCAACAAGGTAGCCGATGCTCTCAGTAGGAAATCATGTGCTGCTTTGATGTCTTTATCAACTTTGTCACAACCCTTAAGGGAAGAAATTACGAATTACGGGGTTGAAATCATATCAGGACAGTTGTCCACCCTGATGATTGCGCCGACATTATTCGACGATATTCTGGAAAAGCAGAATCATGATCCGAGTCTTCAGAGAATCAAGCAAGAGGTTCTCGAAGGCAAGGACGATGGATTTCGGATTTCGGACAGCGGAGTTTTATATCTTCGGAATCGATTATGTGTTCTCGACGACTCCGACTTACGAACAAGAATCCTCGAGGAAGCTCACGGAACGCCTTATGCGATGCATCCTGGGTCTACCAAGATGTATCAAGATCTGAAGAGCAAGTTGTGGTGGTCCGGTATGAAGCGAGATGTAGCCCACTATATCGGTATGTGCTTGACCTGCCAGAGGGTCAAAGCAGAACACCAGAGGCCGGGAGGAGTTCTGCAACCTCTGCCGATCCCCGAGTGGAAATGGGAAGACATCTCTATGGATTTCATATCAGGGCTGCCTAGAACAACGAACGGATATGATGGTATATGGGTTATTGTGGACAGGCTAACTAAGTCTGCCCATTTTCTGGCTATCAGGATGACCTACTCAGTAGAGCAGTTAGCTCAACTGTATGTCAAGGAAATTGTCCGCTACACGGGGTTCCCAAGACCATTATCTCTGATCGGGACGGTCGATTTACTTCAGATTTTTGGGGACACGTGCAGAAGGCTCTTGGCACGAAGCTGAAATTCAGTACGGCCTTTCACCCCCAGACTGACGGGCAGACTGAAAGAGTGAATCAAATATTAGAGGATATGTTACGAGTTTGTGCCTTGGACTTCAAGGGAAGCTGGTGTCGATACCTGAGCCTGGCAGAGTTTGCTTATAACAACAGTTATCAGGCTACTATCGGGATGGCACCGTACGAAGCACTATACGGAAGGAAATGCAGATCTCCTATATGCTGGCTTGACAGTGGTGAAAAGAAGGAGATGGGACTCCAGACTGATATTGTAGATGAAACCACTCAGGTTATAAAGAATATCCGCCAGAGGATAGAGACTGCTCAGAGTCGGCAGAAAAGCTATGCTGATAAACGACGCAGACCACTAGAGTTTGATGTTGGGGATTCAGTGTTCCTTAAAGTGGCCCCTATGAAAGGGGTGATGAGATTCGGGAAAAGAGGGAAGCTGAGTCCGCGATATGCGGGACCGTACCAGATCCTGAGACGGGTGGGCAAAGTGGCCTACGAACTGGAGCTACCGCCAGAAATGTCGGCTATCCACAAAGTCTTCCATGTATCAATGCTCAGGAAATGTACCTCTGATGAGGACCAAATTATAGAGCCCCAACCAGTACCAAATCAAGAGAACCTAAGTTGCGAACACCGACCAATTCAGATCCTAGATCGGGAAGTCAAAAACCTAAGGAACAAAGAAGTGCCCTTAGTAAAGGTTCTGTGGCGGAACGAGCAATTCGAAGAAGCCACTTGGGAACGAGAGGAGGCAATACGATTAAAGTATCCGGAACTGTTTTAAGTTCGGGATGAACTTTTTATAAGGTACGAGGGATTGTAACACCCCAAATTTTCCCATATATATAATGTTTTGAATTCATGAAACATTATTATTATGAAATTTCATGATGAGCTTGGCTTAATGGGCTTTGATGTGGATTAGTGCAAAATGTGATAAAAAGAAAGTGTAGAAAGGAGGAAGCAAGGATCGAACCTTGAACCTCCTAGTTACATTAACCATGTCTTAACCAATGCACCAAGCAATGTTTCATGTTGAGAAAATAAGAAACATGTTCGTTAAAGCTTGGGAAGTGAAGAGACATGTCCCTTCATGAGAATAGTATAAATAAGAGAGGGAGAGGGAGGAATAACTTTCTCTCTTCTTCTTCCTCACTCTCCCCACCGAAAACTCTAGCCTCTTCCCCCTTTTCAATTTTCGAAAATACACCCTAGGGTTCTAACCCTAGGGAATTGGAAGGAAGAAGACCCCATCCAAGGATTTTTTGCCCTCTACTAGGGCCAAGTGTTTAGAGGAGTTCTAGCAAAGGGAACTCTCACTCTTCCTTCAACCAAGGGCACCCTAAGGATTTAGAGAAGGTGATTTTCAAGCGAAAGGATGTAAGTATCCCCTCGCCTGCAGTGTAATTGTTGATTTCATGATTCCTTTTCTTTTCTTGTTTCGAAAATGGGAGTTACCCCTTGTGTGAGTTTCGGCCACCCCCAAAGGGGAGACCTTGGCTACTCCTTGATGCATGAGGAGATCCCTTGGGACTTAGGGTATATAGATAGGTTGTTTTCCCATCATGTTGTGATGCCAAAAACTAGGGGTTGAGCACCCTACACCATTCGGCCATGAACCATTAGGGTTAGTGAGGGTTGAAATTCTCCATGATGTATCCATGCTTAGTAGTGTAGACAAGGTGTTTGTATAAATGGTTGTGTGAAGGTTTGATTTCAAAAACCCTAATCCCCCTACCCTACACCATTCGGCCAACATGAATAGATTAGGGTTTGTGAAGGTTAAACTACCCTATGAGATATGCTTATGTTTGGGGATGATGATATGTATATGCATGTGATGTTAAATGGAATGTTTGATTGGAAAACTTAATTTTTCCCTAGCATGACTTTCTGCCAAGGCAAGGAACATTAGGGTTGTGAAGGTTGATTACCCCATGATGTATGCTATGCTTAGTATGATTCATGATGTATAGATATGTGATGCTTGTATGGGATGTTTGATGTCAAAAAAAAAAAACCTAACGTATCCTTACCTTATGAAATTCGGCCAAACCCTAGTTTAGGGTTAGGAAGAATGAATTTAATCCATGAAGCATGCTACCACTTCCTATGATATGAGTATGATCTATGTAACCAATCTTGTCATATATAAAGTATGTTAAGTGCTTGAAGCATGATGTATGTATGAGCATGTCTTATAGCCCATGGGGCACCCTTATGAGATTGCATGTGATGTGTATGTTAAAATGCTTGAAAGGATACTCCACAAAGTATGGGATCAAGAACACCCTTATGTTGTGTGGTGTGTCCCTATGGGATCATGAGCACCCTTGAAGAGTGGTGTGTCCCTTGAGAAGTGAAATTGGAGTACTCCTTAGCATATATGTAAAGACATGATAAGTATTTTACTTTGTAAGTTGTGTACCCGACTCTGAAGGGGGTCGTTAAACAAATCCGGGGTGCATGTTAACTTAAGGTCATGGCTCCGGTAGGACGGAAGGGTCCTGCTCTAATGGGATTGGTGGCTCGCTACCCCAATTCATTAGGGAACGCGCATTATGTGGTACACGACTGGGCCCTATATGATGTTGAAATATTTTTAAGTAATACCTTTATGGAATTGTTTTGAAAACATTTATTATATGTGAAGGGTATGCTTAAAATACTTTATACTGCTTGCTTAGAAACTTGGATGTTTAGTATGCTATGATAAACTTATGCTTATGATTCCTTATGTGTACATGTTGTATTTTTCGTATGGATTTTACGAGTAGGACAGGATCCTTACTAAGCATTTGTGCTTACTAGTTTATGTGTTGTCTTATGCTGCAGATAAGGGTAAGGGACACTTAAACTAAAGGAAGAGGCAGGAGGGCTGAAGATGTGTGGGGTGGTGGCTCGGGAAAGAAAGATTTTTATATCTACATTACTATGCCTATGATAATGTTTTCTTCAATAATAAATGCTAGTGATTAGAGTTGGTACTTTTGAATATTAGAAATTACACTTGGATTACTCTTATATGTTGAGTTGAACTACTTGTGAACCTACCATGTTCTAATCATTAAAGCATGATATCTGATTGGCATGCACTGACTAATATGCTTAGCACTTGTAAATATCACTTGGTAGTTTTAAACAAGCATGCTCAGTACTTAGTCCTTGCACTTGTGTTTTTATTTTATGTTAAAATTTTACGATGGATTGTACGTAACCGCCCCGAGAGTAGATATAAGGGCGGGCGTCACTTAGTAGTATTTGTGCTCAGAGCTTTGCTTAGAATTGTGGCGTGGTTTCTCCACCCACAAGGAGCGACGAGGGCTAGCCAGAGGTTATTCGGAGATTGATCCACCGACAGATTCTTGGATTAGTCACCCGTCCGGGTTAGATACCAAGTAAATCGGTTTGTTAGCAGTGCTTTCTTTTTTGATAGTTTTATTATTTTGTATTTCCGCTGTGCAACTAACAACATGTAGATAAAATAACCCAAGAAATGTTATTCACCCCCCCCCCTAGCGTATGGAATCGATCCTACAATTGGTATCAGAGCGAAGGACCGCTCTTGATCGGACTAACCGCCGAGGGAGCACACGCTTGAGGAGAAGAAAATGGAAGACAAACTTGGGGACGACATCTACACTCCACCGCCCTACGACCATGAGGATTTCGGCTATTGGAAAGCAAGGATGGAGACTTGGCTTAGCATGGATTGGGCGTGTAGGATGATCGTAGAAGAGACGTTCGAGATTCCAAAGGATAAGCACGGGAAGAGGCTTAGGCATAGGTATTGGAATCAAGAATAACAAGATCAAGCAAAGGCAAACGAAAAGGTAATTAGTGTATTAACTAATATTTTCTCTGACAATATTTTGAGTGATGTAGAGGCATACCAAAATGCATGTGAATTGTGGAGCAAATTGAAAGAGATTCATAAGAGCCCTACACAAGCTCATGTAGTAGAGGAGCCCGAAGAAGCAAGGTCAATAATCCAAGAAGACTAAGAGGAGGAAGAAGTGTCAACTTCATGAAGTGAAGGAGCACTAGAAAGTGAAAAATTATCAACTTCCTCAAGAGAAGAAGAGGAAGTATCAACGTCAAGTATTGAGGGGGAGGAGAGACCCTCAATCATACAAGAACAAGAAGAAGCCTCTACCTCCACCAAAGCAAGGAAAAAGGAACACATTGTATGCTTTGGGTGCAATGAAAAGGGACACTGCAAAGATAAGTGTGCAAAAGGTAAAAAGGAGGTAAAATCTAAACTCATTTCAAGTTCTTTTAATTCTAATATGGGTTGTAGGATTGAGGAAGCTCAAAAGAAAAGAAGGAACATTCTATGTTTCACATGGGGGAGCTAGGGCATTACCATACAAAATGTCCAAGGAAAGGAGAGCTTAAAAAGATGGAGCACCTTAGGAGATGGGAGAAAGAAGAAAGGAAAATGAGCTCACATCAAGGGGGAGCTACAAAGGTAAGAGAGGTAACCTCTAACTCTACTTATACTTCAAATTCTTCCATGTATGCTCAAAATGCTTGTATGAATGATAGAATTAATAACAATTGCTTGCCCATGTATGTTTTTGGTTTTAAATATCATGATAGGAATAGAAACACTTTTGCATGCCAAAACACCAAAAATTCTATGTTTCATGACAAATCTAGGAATTCTAGGACTAAGGAGCAAGGAATAAACCTTAAGAAAGGGAGACATATGCCTAGAAAAATGGGTAGACCTAAGAATGATCAAATTAAGTATAATGATCCTAAGGTTAGAAGTTTGGAAAAGGAAAATCAAGTTTTGAAAGCAAAACTAGATAAATTGGAGAAAAATCTAGATAGACTCATTAGGGGGTCGAAGAGGTCAAGCATGATGCAAAAAGATCAACCTCTTAGGAATGGTTGGCCGAGTCTAAGATACCGCCCTAGGAGGGCAAATGGTAGTAAAATGATATATTCAAGGATGCCCTATAACTATGGTAGAGAAAAGATCAAAAATGGCAAAGAAAAGTCATTTATAGGAAAAGGAAAGGAATTGACCAAGAAAACGGTCTATAGGGTTAAGAGAGTAGTAGTGGAAGGTCAAGAAGCACCGGAGGAGCACCGGTGTGGTCTTGCATTTATAAATGAGTTACCTAGGGAGGTAACTTGGGCTAGCAACTCAAAAGAGAGCTCTAGAAGCCAAGAATGGATCCATAGTCAATGGATCTCAGGTGGTTTCCTTCTAGGCGATTAGATGAGCTATAAAGTGTGCCAAAAGGTTCAAAAGGCTAAGGTTAGCCTTATTACTAGAGAATTGGCACACTAAAGGGAGAGTTATGGAGAAAAAGATTGAAAATGAGGGTATAATTGAAAGTAATTGATTTTAATGTGAAAATACCATATAACTTGATGCTATTAGTGTAATATGAATTAGTATTGGGATGAGCACCAAGAAGAGGTTCAAATTAGAACTTCTAGTTAGGTTTAAATGACTCATTTTGGATAGTCATGAAATTCATATCAATCTTGGGATCCGGAGTGAATTTATCTAAAATCATATTTTTCCCAAGTAGATTTAGGATCCACAAATCTCTCCAGAAAATTTCAGATTTTTTGGAGATTTGTGGAATTAGTTAGACATTTCTAAAAGTAGACTGAAAAACTAGGATTTCAGGTATCAGTCGACTTGCTCAGAGCCAGTCGACTGGTCCATAACACAGAACCTTCTGTATGTTTTATCAGTCAACTGCCCTGGGGGTAGTCGACTGGTCCGCGGGTTCTATAAAAGAAAAAGGGCGTGGGGGCAGCCAAAACCTAAGGTTTTGGCGTGCCACCCCGGCGATTTCTTCCTCTCCCGAGCCCCTCTCTCATTCTAAGCCTTCCCCGAGCCCTAAAATCTCTTCCCTAAGCCTTCTCTAGTCCCGATCTATGACCTAGGGCTTGTGAAACTGTTGGTGTAAGTTGCATCAGTGATGTCCTCCTCTAAGTGTTTTAATGTTTGACAATATACTTAAGTCAGTGATACATTGAACAAGAGAAGGGGAGTTAAGAGAGGAGTAACCAAAGTGGAAGAAAAGTCCTAGTTAACCTAGGAACTAATACCTGGTGAGTGTAGCTGGGCACTAAGACCTAGTGCGTGAAGCTGGGCACTAAGTCCTGGCAAAGGGCTGGGCACCAAAGACCTGACCAGAAATTGGGCACGAAGTCCTGGTCGAGGACTGGCCAAGAAGACCTGGCCGAGGGTTGGGCACTGAAGACCTGGTTCGAAGAATTGGGCACGAAGACCTGGCCAAGGGTTGGGCACCGAAGTCCTGGACTTCGGGTTTGGGCACGAAGTCTTGGTCTGAGGGACGAGCAACTTAGCTGAGCGATGACTAAGGACAGAAGTAGAGACGGGTCAGGGTTCGGACGTCTCGAGATCCAAGAGTATCGGTGGCTAAGCAAAAGTCCACCTGAAGGACTGGGTGGCAACCGTCTCCTGAATGGAGTAGGTGAAAGGAGCGTTCTCAAGGGTGGGAACTTGCGTCGGTGTGACCTAGGGTTTCATGGAAATCTGAAGTCAGAACCAAGTCATTAAGGTTAATATTGTGTGTATATTTGCTTTGTATTTGTGTATCTTGCAGGTACCAAGAACCGAAGATAAAGCAGGCAAACTGGGCTGGAACCTAAGAGGCCAGGTGCCCCCATCAATAGGGGCGCCCAACAGCATCCAGGCGCCCCCATCAATAGGGGCGCCTGGCTCAAAGAACAAAATGGCAGTTTCATGGAGAAGGAAGAATAGGCTTCCATTCAGGCGCTCGGGATGATACAGGCGCCCAAGTTGAAAGTTGTATTTGCTGTTTCGAGTTCGAAGCAAAGATAAGCTTTCATTCAGGCGCCCGGGAGGTCCAGGGCGCCCTGGTCAAAGGTTTTATCAGTTGCGATGAGTTCGGCGCGGAGATAAAGTTTGACCAAGTCCATAGGGGCACCCCCATCATCACAGGCACCCGTATGAAGCCTATAAAAGGGGCCTCGACCCCTCAGCTTCAAACACAACTTCTGAGATCCATTCTGAACATTCTGACCGACGACAAAGCGTTAAAGATGAGGCTCTACGACTGGGAGGCTCCAGGAGGAAGTGCGCGGCACTTCGGAGGTCCAAATCGGCCGAGTTTCAACTCTTGTTTATTCGGTTTGCTTTTATTATTCCGCATTCAATTTATTATCTTTTTGATTGTACTTCTGCACTGTAAGACAGGTTTTGTAACACCCCAAATTTTCCCATATATATAATATTTTGAATTCATGAAACATTATTATTATGAAATTTCATGATGGGCTTGGCTTAATGGGCTTTGATGTGGATTAGTGCAAAATGTGATAAAAAGAAAGTGTAGAAAGGAGGAAGCAAGGATCGAACCTTGAACCTCCTAGTTACATTAACCATGTCTTAACCAATGCACCAAGCAATGTTTCATGTTGAGAGAATAAGAAACATGTTTGTTAAAGCTAGGGAAGTGAAGAGACATGTCCCTTCATGAGAATAGTATAAATAAGAGAGGGAGAGGGAGGAATAACTTCCTCTCTTCTTCTTCCTCACTCTCCCCACCGAAAACTCTAGCCTCTTCCCCCTTTTCAATTTTCGAAAATACACCCTAGGGTTCTAACCCTAGGGAATTGGAAGGAAGAAGACCCCATCCAAGGATTTTTTGCCCTCTACTAGGGCTAAGTGTTTAGAGGAGTTCTAGCAAAGGGAACTCTCACTCTTCCTTCAACCAAGGGCACCCTAAGGATTTAGAGAAGGTGATTTTCAAGCGAAAGGATGTATGTATCCCCTCGCCTGCAGTGTAATTGTTGATTTCATGATTCCTTTTCTTTTCTTGTTTCGAAAATGGGAGTTACCCCTTGTGTGAGTTTCGGCCACCCCCAAAGGGGAGACCTTGGCTACTCCTTGATGCATGAGGAGATCCCTTGGGACTTAGGGTATATAGATAGGTTATTTTCCCTTCATGTTGTGATGCCAAAAACTAGGGGTTGAGCACCCTACACCATTCGGCCATGAACCATTAGGGTTAGTGAGGGTTGAAATTCTCCATGATGTATCCATGCTTAGTAGTGTAGACAAGGTGTTTGTATAAATGGTTGTGTGAAAGTTTGATTTCAAAAACCCTAATCCCCCTACCCTACACCATTCGGCCAACATGAATAGATTAGGGTTTGTGAAGGTTAAACTACCCTATGAGATATGCTTATGTTTGGGGATGATGATATGTATATGCATGTGATATTAAATGGAATGTTTGATTGGAAAACTTAATTTTTCCCTAGCATGACTTTCGGCCAAGGCAAGGAACATTAGAGTTGTGAAGGTTGATTACCCCATGATGTATGCTATGCTTAGTATGATACATGATGTATAGATATGTGATGCTTGTATGAGATGTTTGATGTCAAAAAAAAAACCTAACGTATCCTTACCTTATGAAATTCGGCCAAACCCTAGTTTAGGGTTAGGAAGAATGAATTTAATCCATGAAGCATGCTACCACTTCCTATGATATGAGTATGATCAATGTGACCAATCTTGTCATATATAAAGTATGATAAGTGGTTGAAGCATGATGTATGTATGAGCATGTCTTATAGCCCATGGGGTACCCTTATGAGATTGCATGTGATGTGTATGTTAAAATGCTTGAAAGGATACTCCACTAAGTATGGGATCAAGAACACCCTTATGTTGTGTGGTGTGTCCCTATGGGATCATGAGCACCCTTGAAGAGTGGTGTGTCCCTTGAGAAGTGAAATTGGAGTACTCCTTAGCATATATGTAAAGACATGATAAGTATTTTACTTTGTAAGTTGTGTACACGACTCGGAAGGGGGTCGTTAAACAAATCCGGGGTGCATGTTAACTTAAGGTCATGGCTCCGGTAGGACAGAAGGGTCCTGCTCTAATGGGATTGGTGGCTCGCTACCCCAATTCATTAGGGAACGCGCATTATGTGATACACAACTGGGCCCTATATGATGTTGAAATATTTTTAATTAATACCTTTATGGAATTGTTTTGAAAACATTTATTATATGTGAAGGGTATGATTAAAATACTTTATACTGCTTGCTTAGAAACTTGGATGTTTAGTATGCTATGATAAACTCATGCTTATGATTCCTTATGTGTACATGTTGTATTCTTCGTATGGATTTTACGAGTAGGACAGGATCCTTACTAAGCATTTGTGCATACTAGTTTATGTGTTGTCTTATGCTGCAGATAAGGGTAAGGGACACTTAAACTAAAGGAAGAGGCAGGAGGGCTGAAGATGTGTGGGGTGGTGGCTCGGGAAAGAAAGATTTTTATATCTACATTACTATGCCTATGATAATGTTTTCTTCAATAATAAATGCTAGTGATTAGAGTTGGTACTTTTGAATATTAGAAATTACACTTGGATTACTCTTATATGTTGAGTTGAACTACTTGTGAACCTACCATGTTCTAATCATTAAAGCATGATATTTGATTGGCATGCACTGACTAATATGCTTAGCACTTGTAAATATCACTTGGTAGTTTTAAACAAGCATGCTCAGTACTTAGTCCTTGCACTTGTGTTTTTATTTTATATTAAAATTTTACGATGGATTGTACGTAACCCCGCCCCGAGAGTAGATATAAGGGCGGGCGTTACAGGTTTCTCCACCTCCGGAAAGTCTAGAAAGGAGACCAATAGTGGACGGGCATTCCCGTGCATAGGCCTTGGATGTACTGACCCTGGGGGGTCGGGAACCAAGTAAAAATCTCTCGTACAATCTTTGTTTTGGTTTGTTCTTTATTTTTCTGTTTTCCGCTGTGCTACTAACGCTCTGAGTCTAGAATGATTGAAAGTTTTGTTGGTGCAGAATGCACCCAAGTCAAACTTGTGTTTTGATATTGGCAAAATGGTTCAAAAGTTAAGGGTCAGTTGTTGTCTAACAAGTTTCTTGAGTGTACAGGAAAAGCCCTAGCAAAGGACTGCTAGGCTCTGGCGAAGGACTGCCAGAATGGACAAACCCTAGCGAAGGAATGCTAGGCACTGGCGAAGGACTGCCAGACAGGAAAAGCCCTAGCAAAGGACTGCTAGGCTCTGGCGAAGGATTGCCAGAATGGACAAACCCTAGCGAAGGAATGCTAGGCACTGGCGAAGGGCTGCCAGAAGAAAAGACCTAGCGAAGGGCTGCTAGGCACCAAGCGAAGGGCAGCTTGGCAACTCAAGACCTGGCGAAGGACTGCCAGGCAAAAGTCTAACTGGAGGAGCCGGTTGGCACCAGGTAAATTCTCCCGAGAGGAGTAGGTGAGGACGCATTCCCCTTGAGGGAACATTAGGCGTCGGTTCAACCTAGGACTCCATTTTGGAGACCAAAGTCAGAACCAAGACAGCTAAGGCTGTATAAACTAACATAATATTTGCTGTTTTGGACTAACCCTGGATGCAGGACCGAAGGACTGTGTATCTGCAGCTCAGAGAGCCTCAAAGGAGTGAGGCAGTAGCTGGACAGGGCGCCCCGAAGTTTCCGGGCGCCCCCAGAGTCAACCCAAGTCAGCAGACCAAGAAAAAGCTCCGACAGCAGCATTTCGCGGCGCCCCGGTTGTTCCGGGCAGCTCGCGCACTCCGGGCGCCCCGCGTGTCGCGGGCGCCCCCAGTGCCACGCCGACTATTAGCTGCCCTCGCGAAGCCAAAGGATGAGGCTTTGACCGGTAAACCCGGGCGCCCCGCGCGCTCGGGGCGCCCCGGTCAAAGCTGATCCCGAAGATGAAGAGATCAGCCTTGACCGAAGCGATCACCGGATCGGAAGCCACGTGGGGGGCGCCCCCGTCGACCAGGGCGCCCCCAGGCCCTATATAAAGGGCCCTCGACCTCCTTCTTCAAATCATCAATTGCTTCGACACTTCTGCGCTCTTCTGCTTCCGCAACACGCTCCAGAAATCTTCCAACTCAAGCTGACGACGTCCCGCTGCTCCGAAACTTCGATCTACACCGGACGTCGATAACGAAGAGCTGTATTTAAAGTTTACTAAACTGTTCTTGTTATAATCTTTCTTGTAAACTTTTACGAACTTATAGAATTGCCCTCAGAAAACGGTCAACGACCGTGGGCCTTGGAGTAGGAGTCGACCCAGGCTCCGAACCAAGTAAACCGACTGTGTTTGCATTGTTCTGTTTTTCTTTTATTTCCGCTGCGCACCCGCTCTTTTTAAATCCGAACGATTTGCGACATTCACCCCCCCTCTATCGCATCTCTCGATCCAACAAGTGGTATCAGAGCGGGGAATTCAAACTTGGTGCAACCACCAGTTTGAAAATTTTTCGGATTTCTTTCATTTTTCTCTCTCAATTTTTTTAAATTTTCGTTCGAATTTTTCTTTCAAGGTTGGTGCAACACCCCTTGAAATTATCTTTATTTCTTTTCTTCCCGCACTACTAATCCAAGACCAAGTCTTGGAATATTCTTGTTTTTTTTTGTTGTTTGCTATTTCAGAACAAATGGCCATCCAAGAAGGCTTTAGCACCGCCAGACCTCCACTTTTCAGTGGAGAAGACTTTCCTTACTGGAAAAGTCGAATGGAGGTCCACCTGAAAACTCAGGTGGATATGTGGATAATCATCCAATCTGGACTGATGATTCCCACAAATGCTGATGGCGTACCACAAAACTATTCAGAGTGGGACACTGCCCTCAAACGCAAGATTGAAGCTGACGCCAAAGCAACTCAGACCCTTCAATGCGGACTGACAAAAGAGGAGCTGAACCGCGTAGGCCCATTCAACAGTGCCAAAGAGCTATGGGCTAAACTGATTGAGCTCCACGAAGGAACTTCAGATACGAGGATCAGCAAACGGGACCTGCTACTGAACAAGCTCTTCACTATCAAAATGGCAGATAACGAGACAGCAGCCCAGCTCCATGCCAGAATCCAAGAATTGATGAACGGTCTTCACGCAATAGGTCACCAGGTTCAAAATCGTGATCTTATAAGGTATGCCCTAAACGCGTTCCCTAGGACCACCTTGTGGGCATCTATGGTAGATGCATACAAGGTCTCTAGGGATCTTTCAAAAATTAAGTTAGATGAGTTATTCTCTGAACTTGAACTGCATGAACAGACTAACTGTAATTTGGCCGAGAAAAGTATAGCTTTCTTTGCAGGGAAAACAGGAAGAATGACTAAGAAGAAAACTCAAGTTGAACCTGAATCTACCTCAGATTCAGAAACAGAAGATCAAGAAGAAGATCAATCTGAACTGGTCCGGCTGGCTCGAAGCTACTACAAAAAGTTGAAGAACCAAACCAACACACGGAGAACAAGCCGAAGAAAGGACGGACAAGCTGAACCGGCAACTGACAAACAAAAGCCCAACGTAACCTGCTACGAATGCAAGAAGAAGGGTCACTACAAGACTGAATGTCCAAGCCTAAAGGAGTCCAAAAAGACCAGAAAGAAGAAGGCACTCCAAGCAACCTGGGACGAGTCTTCCTCAGAAGAAGAAGAAGAAGCAGCCCAGTCCAATCTTCTAGCCCTGACCGCTTCGGATCAAATCGAGACTGACTCAGACTCAGACCAGGACGACGGCAAGCTGACATTCTCCGACGACGGTGAAATAAGGGTAACGGGTTTTTCAAAATTGCAATTGAATTCGCTTATTTCCTATCTATCCCAAGATTTGGCGAAAGCCAAACTCCGAATCGAGTCCCTCTGACAGGAAGTAAAACTCCTGAAAGAGGGAGCTGATTCTAAATCCTTAACTGAGAAACTTCAGGAAGGAACCCCTGATCAAGTTGAAAAACTTGAATCAGAGAATTCCTCCCTAAAAACTCAAGTTAAGGACTTAAGAACAGCTTTAGAACGATTCACTTCTGGTTCCAAGAATCTTGATCTGATTCTGGGAAAACAGAAGTCTGTTCTAAACCGATTCGGACTTGGCTATAGAACCAAATCTCGGCAAAGATCTTACTTTGCTGTACTGAACCAGTCAAGACCTAAGGTTCAGGCATGGGTGCCAAAACTGTGCCTGACTAAACCAACTGGTTCAAATTAATTTTGGATCCCCAAGGACAAGATTCACATCTTGCCTAACCCATACAGAGGCTTTAGTCCAGGGGGAGCCAAAATCAAAACAATTTTTATAATTAGATAATTTTTTTTAATTGATTGATTGTTTGTTTATTTAATTTTTTTTAAATTGTCATGCTTAGATTTAAGGAATACTTAGATTTAAGGACTAAATTACTTGAAACTTGAAAACATAGTATTGGGAGGAGGTGAGATGATAGTATGTTAGGGAAACCAACTCTAATAAGATCAAGTCTACTTGGTCTCTTTAGACTGGTGAAACCAGCCGAAGCTACCGATCCAAGAACCAAGCTAGTTAGACCAGAAAATGACTTAATTTAATCTGAAAATGAAATTTCATTAAAAGGCTTTGTCAAGGAAAGGGTGGATGATCCCATAAGGCTACGGCCAAAGAAGGCCTAGTGCCTCGCCAAGACCTGGAAGCCAATTTCTGAAATTCAAATTCAAATTATCTTTTGTCAAATTCGAATCTAACTCAAATTTCAAATAATTATAGATTCTAATCTGTTTTTAAAACTTCTATTTTTCAAACTTATTATCTTTTTGAAAAACACTTAATCTGTTTACAAAATTTCTATTTTTTTTATCTGTTATCAAAATTAAATAACTTTTTTTCGAAAATAAATTGAAATTCCTTTTCAAAACTAATTTCTACCCTCAAACCTGTCTCACAAAAACCTTAAGGTTAACATGATTGAAAACCCTAGACTGGGGTGAGACAGACTAGGAAGTGAAACTCAATTTAAGCTATCCCTAACTTAAATTGGATCCAAATCATCAAAAATTCTTTATGTGTAGGAACATAAAGATTTGAACCAATGGATGTTAGATAGCGGGTGCTCCAGACATATGACTGGGGACAAATTGAAGTTCACCAAACTCAAGTTCAAAAACCTGGGCTCAGTGGCATTTGGTAACAATGCTACACTCAAGGTAATTGGGTCAGGTAATATTGAACTTAAATCCAATTTCATTATTAAGAAAGTTCTATTGGTGGAAAACTTCAATTTTAACTTACTTAGCATAAGTCAGTTATGTGATTCTGGTTATTTAGTTACTTTCAACAATTCTAATTGCCTGATTAGAAAAGCACAAGACTCAGAAATCATGCTTAAGGGCACTAGGAAAAACAATGTATACACTATAAATCTTCCCCTTATACCCAAATGCATGTTAACACAATTAGAACAATCAAAACTCTGGCATAGGAGATTAGGTCATACCAATCTAAGAACTATCTCAAAAATTACCCAAC
The DNA here is from genome assembly GCA_024364735.1 of Boesenbergia rotunda. Lineage (NCBI taxonomy): Eukaryota > Viridiplantae > Streptophyta > Magnoliopsida > Zingiberales > Zingiberaceae > Boesenbergia > Boesenbergia rotunda. The sequence continues at coordinate 362,498 of JAGFNQ010000775.1, forward strand.
TTGGCTTAATCAAAGGTGTCCCTAAAATTAAGAATAATGAAAACCTAATATGTGAATCTTGTAATCAAGGCAAACAAACCAAGTCAAGTCACAAATTGATCAAATCTGATCAAACCCAAACCACACTCGAGCTCCTACACCTTGACCTATTTGATTCACATGGAGCCAAGTCACTAAGTGGAAACCGATACTGCTTAGTGTTAATCGATGACTACTCTAGGTTCACCTAGGTCAGGTTTCTAAAGACCAAAGATGAAACCCTGAACCTATTTAACAACTTTTGTAAATTAATTGAAAATCAAAATGATATCAANGTGAATTATCATTTATTAATATAAATGTTTTACAATCATAAGGCGATTGCATTAGGACACTTCTCTCATATCACTAACAGTATTATCCATTCCAAATTTTCTAAGTAGTTCTTTTGTGTATTTTTGTTGATAGACAAAAGTACCCTCACTGGTCTATTTTATTTGTAGTCCTAAAAAGAAAGTTAATTGACCTACTAAACTCATTTCAAATTCAGTTTTCATTATCGTTGTGAAATCTTGTAAAAAGTCTGAGTTAGTTGAGCCAAATACTATATCATCTACATATACTTGGGCTACAAAAATATCATTTTTTAGGGTTTTAACAAATAGTGTTGGGTCAATTTTGCCTTGGTTAAAACCTTTTGAAACTAAGTAGTTAGACAGTCTTTCATACCAGGCCCTAAGTGCTTGCTTAAGTCCATATAGGGCTTTCTTAAGTCTAAAGACATAGTCAGGGTGTTCTAAGCTTTCAAAACCAGGGGGTTGACCTACATAAACCTCTTCTTTAATTAGGCCATTTAGGAAGGCTGACTTAACATCCATTTGATGAAGCTTAAATCCCTTATGGGCTGCATAACTTAAGAGCATTCTAATGGATTCAAGTCTAGCTACAGGAGCATAGGTTTCATCATAATCAAGACCTTCTACTTGGCTAAATCCCTTAGCTACTAACCTAGCCTTATTCCTGACTGTTTCTCCTTGTTCGTTAAGTTTATTCCTAAAGACCCATTTAGTTTCAATAAATTTCTTGCCTTTAGGTAAGGGTACTAAGTCCCAGACTTGACTATGTTCAAATTGGGCTAACTCTTCCTGCATGGCTATGATCCAATCAAGGTCAAGTAAGGACTCTTCTATAGACTTGGGTTCAATTTTTGAAATCAAGGCAATTTGACTAAGGTTCCTAAAAGCTGATCTAGTCTGAACCCTTAGTTCTGGATCACCTATGATTTGATCAGTTGGGTGGGCTGAGCTAACTCGAACAGTTCTGGGTTGGTTAGGTTCAGTTTCAGGTGTGGGTTCAGTTAGATCATCGTTTTGGTCCTCAATTGGCCTTTCATCAGGGTTAGTACTGGATCTAACAAAGTCAATTGGTTGGTAGATGGTTTGATCAGAGTTATTTGGGTCAGTTTTTTCATCAAATTTTACATTTGTAGTTTCTTCAATTTTTAGGGTAATTTTGTTATAAACTCTATAGGCTCTACTGGTAAGGGAATAACCTACAAAGATACCTTCCTCAACCTTAGAAGTAAATTTTCCTAAGTGTTCTCTAGTATTTAAGATATAGACTTTGCATCCAAATACTTTAAGGTAATTAATGTTAGGTTGTTTGTTATAATAGATTTCAAAGGAGGTCTTTCCTAGGTTTTTAATTAGAGTTATTCTATTTTGTACATAACAAGCTGTATTAACAGCCTCAGCCCAAAGGTATTTAGGTGAGTTGTATTCATTTAGCATTGTTCTAGCTGCTTCTTGTAGTGTTCTATTTTTTTCTTTCTACAACTCCATTTTGTTGAGGTGTTTTAGGGCAAGAGAATTCGTGATGGTAGCCATTTTCTAGACAAAATTGATTAAATTTGTGATTTTTGAATTCTCCGCCATTATCGCTCCTGAGTCTTTTGATTTTAATCCCTTTTTCATTTTCTGTTAATTTACAAAATTGAGTGAGTGTATCAAAAGTTTCATCTTTATTTTTTAAGAATTTTACCCAGGTAAATCTTGAATAGTCATCTATAATTACTAGGCAGTATAGGTTCCCATTAATTGATTTAACCCCATGTGAGTCAAATAGGTCTAGGTGAATTAATTCCAAAATTGACTTGGTTTGAATTTGATTAGTTGGTTTGTGGGTTGACCTAGTTTGTTTTCCTTGTTGACAAGCATTACATAAGGTTGACTCAAGGTTAGATAACTTTGGTAGGCCTCTAACTAAACCATTTAGTTTAGGTAGTTTCCTGAAGTGTGTGTGTGAAAGTCTCCTATACCAGAGCCAAGTCTCATCCTTATGGGTTAAGAGGCAGTTTTCTAAGGGACAGGTTAGCTTAATTTCATAAATGTTATTGTGCCTAAGTCCTCTAAGTGTGATGTTTGGGTTGTCATTGTGTTTGATCAGACATTCATTGGATAGGAACCTAACCTTATAACCAGTGTCACACAATTGGCTAATGCTTAGTAAATTGAAGTTGAAATTTTCAACAAGTAATACATTTGTTATTATGAAGTCAGACTCAAGTTCAATATTGCCTAGGCCAATTACCTTAAGTTTACCGTTGTTTCCAAAAGCAACGGTCCCTAGTCTTTTGTACTTGAGTTCTGTAAATTTGGTGGGATCCCCAGTCATGTGTCTGGAGCATCCACTGTCAATGATCCATTTGTTTTCCTACAGTTAAGTAAAAGGTTTAGACCTTAGGTTAAGTTTTTGAATTTTAAAAAAAATTTAAGAAGATTTGAAAACTTGAGTTTGAATTTTAAATTTGAGTTATGTTAATTTTGATTTTGAATTTGAATTTTAATTTTTGAATTTGAATTTTATTTTTTGAATTTTAATTTGAATTTGAATTTTTGAATTTGAATTTTATTTTTTGAATTTGAATTTTAATTTTAATTTTAATTTTTGCATTTGAATTTTATTTTTTGAATTTGAATTTGAATTTAATTTTTGAATTTGAATTTTAATTTTAATTTTTGAATTTTAATTTTAATTTTAATTTTAATTTTAATTTTTGAATTTGAATTTGAATTTTTTTAATTTTAATTTTAATTTTTGAATTTGAATTTGAATTTTTGAATTTGAATTTTAATTTTAATTTTTTTAATTTTTGAATTTGAATTTGAATTTTTGAAAGTTGAGTTATCAATCAATAATTTGAATTTGGTTATCCTTATTCATCTCACTCGGTCTAAGTCATCAATCAAGGGAGTCCTATGATTTTGTGTGATGATTTTGAGTTTGTTTAGAAAAGTTAACTTGACCTTGTGTTAAATCCAAGTTTAACAAGTAGTAATTTAAAAGTACACTTCAATAATTGGCTTCCAGGCCATGGCGAGGCACAGTGGCCTTCTTTGGCCGAAGCCTTATTGGAGCAACAACCATTTTCTAGGCAAAGCCGCTTAAAGAAGTTGGACTTTTAACTTACTCATTGAAACCCCTGGTACTAAATAGTACAAGAGTCAAATTAACTTTGAAGCTAGTCCTAAGTGGCCACTTGGGCAAAGGCTGATTTTGAGGTGCCAACTAGTTTGGAGCCTCCTCCTAAATTGTAGACTGGGTGTCTAGGGTCAATGTAATGGATGTCCCTTTTTGGGACATAAAATTGATTCTGACCTACTTGCTTTGTTAGATAAGCTTTCGGAACCCACGCTTTTCGTTGATTTTTGCGGGGGTGGATAAAGGAGATAAAGGATCTTTGGGTCGATCTTGATTTATATCCTATCCCAGATTTGTGGTACATGCCCTTTTGTGATCCAAGAATAAGGTCAAGGTTCTTGGATCGGGTTGTGAAAGTTGCTAGTAGATCCTTAAGTTTTAGGACTTCGCCCTTTAGGGTTGAGTTTTCAGTTTCAAGCTCAATTAATTTTTGATTTTGAGTTTGTTCAGTTAATGTTCTGGTATTAATTAATTGCTCCTTAAGGTCTTGATTTTCCTTAAGGAGCTGGTCATTTCTAAATTCAGATGCAAGCAATTTTTTATTTAAAGCAGAGATAATCTTAAAAAAATTTTGATTAACTGAATCTAAATATACCTTAGTCGAGTTGTCCGAAAAGAGTCCGATCTCTTGACTCGACCCGTATTCGGAATCTTCGTCGTGCTCTGAGTCTGACTCTGGTCCGGTTGCCATCAGTGCGAGGTAGCTTGCGTTCTTTGGTTGTTCATCGTTGGAATCGTCCGAGCTTTCATCCCACGTGGCTTGAAGAGCCTTCTTCTTTTTGTTCTTAGTGGGTTGGTCATCCTTCTTGTAAGGGCATTCATGTTTGAAGTGCCCTTTTCTGTTACAGCCGAAGCAGATCATTTTGCTTTTACCTTCAGTGCTGGAGGGCTTCATTACCTTTTGAATATCTTTCTTTGAAAATTTGTTCTTCCTTCTGGTGAACATTTTTCTTACCAAGTTCACCAGTTGTTCTTCTTCATCTGAGTCAGAGTCTGACTCATCTTCAGGTTCTTCTTGAATTTTTCTTTTTGATTTGGCTTCTTTTGGTGAACCTACAAATAAAGCTAGCCCTTTCTCGACCTTGGCGTTAGTTTGCTCATGCAGCTCTAATTCACAAAATAGTTCATCCAGATTAATTTTTGAAAGGTTCCTAGAAATTTTATAGACATCTATAATAGATGCCAATAGTGAATTTCTAGGGAATGCATTTAACGCATACCTTATGATGTCCCGGTTCTCCTGTTTGTGCCCGATCATGTGGAGTCCATTCAATATGTTCTTAATCCGAGCGTGGAGTTGACTTGCTGATTCTCCTTCCTGCATTTTTATGTTAAATAACTTATTCAATAACAGATCTCTCTTTGTTACCTTTGCATCAGAAGTGCCTTCATGTAATTCTGTTAATTTGTCCCATAGCTCCTTCGCCGAGTCGGTTGGTCCAATTCTGTTTAGCTCCTCTTTGGTAAGTCCGCACTGTAGGGTGTTCTGAGCTTTGAACTCGGTCTGAGCCTTTTTCTTCATCTCCGGGTTCCATCTGTCGGGATTCAGTGGAGCATTATTTCCCTCATTCATTGGTGGTGTGTAGCCTGTTTGAACTGCGAACCACTGATCCATGTCGGTCTTCAGATAAACCTCCATCCTTCTCTTCCAGTAGGGAAAGTCTTCCCCATTAAAGAGGGGAGGGTGGGCAGTGCTATAGCCTTCACCTTGGGCCATTTAAATTCTGTGCACACGAAATAAAAGTAGACACAATATCCCAAGACTGGGTCTTGGATTAGTAGTGCGGGAAAGGATAAACTAACGAAAAGCAACTTGAATGGTGTTGCACCAGATTCATGTAAAACCAACGAACGAGAAAAATAACTAAATTTAGGCAAGAATACCAAATTTAGATTATGTGTAGCGAAAAACCAAAAATCGAAAAGAACTGGATTTCCCCCGGCTCTTATGGTGGTTGCACCGATACAGAGCGTACCAGGCTCTGATACCACTTGTAGGATCGATGCACGTGAGAGGGGGGGGGGGTGAATCACGTGACTTTAAAAAATCAGAGCGCTTTAAAAAGCGTGCACAGCGGAAAGAATAAAATACGAACTAAAAACCGATACAAACGACACAGGTAGTTTTACTTCGTTCGGAGCCTTCGGTGACTCCTACTCGAAGGCCCAGGTCCCTCGGACCTTTCCGTTGGGCAATCCACTAAAACTCTCTACCGGTCAACCCCGATAGAGTAGGCGAGTACAAAAGAATTGAAAGTGTGACAACTCCACACTTTCAAGTAATTAAGTGCAATAAAATATATATTAAAAAAATTCTTCTTTTTACCGACGTTCGGAGTAGGTCAACTCTTTCGGGGCAGCAGGACGTCGTCGGCTCGAGGTGAAGCGTTTCCGGAGCAAGGCGCGAGCGTAGAAGAACTTTGAGGCGTTGGAAGAAGCGTTGTCCGAAGCATGGGGTCGAGGGCCCTTTATATAGGGCCTGGGGGCGCCCGGGATGTCGGGGGCGCCCCCTACGTGGCGTTTGATCCGGTTGTAGCTCGGTCGTCGTCTGATCCCCTTATCCTCGGGATCCGGTTTGACTGGGGCGCCCGGAGGGCTCGGGGCGCCCGGATTGACCGGTCAAAGTCTCATCTCCTCGGCTTCACAGGGATGCGCTTCGGCAGCTGGCAGTGGGGGCCCCCGCGACACGCGGGCGCCGCGACACGCGGGGCGCCCGCGACACGCGGGGCGCCCGCGACACGCGGGGCGCCCGCGACACGCGGGGCGCCCGCGACACGCGGGGCGCCCGCGACACGCGGGGCGCCCGCGGCACGCGGGGCGCCCGCGACACGCGGGGCGCCCGCGACACGCGGGGCGCCCGCGACACGCGGGGCGCCCGCGACACGCGGGGCGCCCGCGACACGCGGGGCGCCCGCGACAAGCGGGGCGCCCGGAGCATCCGGAGCATCCGGGGCGCCCCGAATCTAGCTATCGAGGCGCATTGTGGTTCTTATAGACTTGGGTTGACCTTGGGGGCGCCCGGATCATCCGGGGCGCCCTGCTCAGCTTCTGCCTCACTCCTTTGAGGCTCTCTGAGCTGCAGATACTTAGTCCTTCGATCCTGCATCCAGGGTTAGTCCAAATAACAATTATATTATTATTTTATACAGCCTTAGCTGTCTTGGTTCTGACTTTGGTCTCCTAAATGGAGCCCTAGGTCGAACCGACGCCTACTGTTCCCTCGACGGGGAACGCGTCCTCTCCTTCTCCTCCAGTGACTTACCTCACTTACCCTTTGTGCAGCTTTACTTGACTTCTTGACCACCAGGACTTCCTGCCAAGGCTCAACCACCCTGGTCTTCCTGCCAAGTCTCAACCAACTTAGTCTTCAGCCAGTTGTCAGGTTCCGCGGACCCAACTGGACTTCCCGCCAGGACTCAACCATCCTGGACTTCAGCCTAGTGTCTGGTCCTAAGTCTTTCAACCCTGCACACTTAGTAAAGAGGTTAAAAATCAACAATCCTAAGTTTAATCACTTTGTCATACATCAAAACCCGAGTTTGACCGTTAGTGCAAACTGCACCAACAGATCAAGGGATCGCCCATCGTAAGGGCACGCCAAGGAGTAGGGGCAAGTTATCCCCGAACCTTGTAAACCCTCCTTGTTAGCGATCTTGCTAGTTATGTTAGTTTGCTTTCATTTTCTATTTTTTTGCATACTCTGTGTTTGCTTCTTCCGCTGTGCTACTGATACATTTGAGTGCAGAAATTCGATAAGTGTCTAAGTCTAAGTGTTTGGCTATATTCACCCCCCCCCTCTCTAGCCATCCGGGTTCCAACACCAAGGACTAGAAGAACCAAGAAACCCAGACTCAGTCACCCAACTGATCAAATTGTGGGTGATCCAACCTTAGGAGTCAGAACTAGGTCTTCCTATAGAAATCTTAGTCAGATTGCACTGATTTCGAAAATTGAACCTAAGACTATAGAGGAAGCCTTACTTGATCCTGATTGGATCATAGCAATGCAAGAAGAGTTAGCCCAATTTGAGTGGAACCAGGTCTGGGAACTATTACCTAAACCTGAGGGCAAATCCATTATTAATACTAAGTGGGTGTTTAGGAATAACCTAAATGACCAAGGGGAAATAGTTAGAAATAAAGCCCGCTTAGTAGCTAAAGGGTTTAGTCAAGTCGAAGGGTCAGACTATGACGAAACCTATGCCCCAGTAGCCAGACATGAGTCTATTAGAATATTGTTAGCCTTTGCTGCCTATAAAGGATTTAAACTTTACCAAATGGATGTTAAGTCAGCCTTTCTGAATGAGTTTATTAAAGAAGAAGTCTATGTAGGACAACCCCCTGATTTTGAGGACTTAGAAAAACCCGACCACGTTTACAAACTTAATAAGGCACTTTATGGACTAAAACAAGCACCTAGAGCATGGTATGAATGTCTATCAACTTACCTCATTTCTAAGGAATTCAACCAAGGACAAATTGACTCAACTCTTTTTGTTAAAACCTTAGAAAAAGACATCTTCATTGCCCAAATTTATGTTGACGACATAATTTTTGGATCCACCAACTCAAACTTCTTAAAAGAATTTGTAAAAATAATGGAAAACAAATTCGAAATGAGCTTAGTTGGTGAGCTCAACTTCTTTTTAGGACTACAAATTAAACAATCTAAGGATGGAAATTATGTTCACCAATCCAAATATGCTAAGGAGATAATAAAGAAATTTAGGATGGATAACTCCAAAAGCATAAGTACCCTTATGACCACAAATGTAAAAATTGATAGTGACCATAAAGGTAAACCTGTAGACCTTAAATTATATCGAAGTATGATTGAAAGTCTACTTTACCTTATAGCTAGCAGACCTGATATCCTTTTTGCTGTAGGAATATGTGTTAGATACCAAACCTGTGCTAAGAAAACACACTTAGCAACCCTAAAAAGAATACTTAGATACATTAAGGACAATGTAGGGATTTGGTATCCTAGGACCTCAACTTTTGACTTGTTAGGATACTCTGATTCTGACTATGCTGGATGCAAACTAGACAGAAAAAGTATAAGTGGAAGCTGCCAACTCTTAGGAAATAGTCTAGTCAGTTGGTGCAGTAGAAAGCAACACTGCGTAGCTCTATCTACAACCGAAGCTGAATATGTTGCTTTAGGAGAGTGTGTAGCACAACTCTTATGGATGATGCACACTCTTAAGGACTTCCAGCTTAATTACACCCAAACCCAAGTCTACATTGATTACATAAGCTCAATTAATCTAACTAAGAACTTAATCTAACACTCTAGAACTAAACATATAGAGGTTAAACATCACTTCGTAAGAGATCATGTAGCCAGGGGTGAAATAGTCCTTAAGCATGTAGACTCAAAGTTAAACTTAGATGATATCTTCACCAAACCCTTACCTGAGTCTGAGTTCAGCTCACTAAGAAGGCAGTTAGGGTTATGCTTGGTAGAATAGGACTGCTCTACTTATGTTTCTTTTCAAAAACCTGTTTTATTTAATATGAAAAATCATTTTTATCTTAAAATTTAAAATGATTTTCCAACAAAGTTTTTTTTCAAAAACTTACCCCATTCAAAACTAGGGGTTTTTCGCAAATGGACTTAGCTTAGGCCCTAACCCTAGAACTGCATGCACCTATAGATCTAGAAGCCAACATCTCACAAGCACCTTAGGGTACATTGATTGATAACCTAGACTGGGTTGAGATCCTTAGGTCTATGCCTTTATTCAAGATGCTTTAAGTCAGTGCATCTGCAGTAATTGGGGCAATAAATACCAATTGAACAGTAATCAGGTTAAGTGTCAAGCTTAGAAAATCTAACTTGATCAGATCACTTAACTTGACTAACTCTACTGAAAGCTACTGTTTATAACAGTTAGTAAGTAGCTAACTAGGTTAGACAGGACCCGAAAGAGAAAATTTAAATTGATTTGGTCCAGCTAATACTTAGAATTGGTTCAATACAGCACTTTACTTTCCTTAATTTTTTTTTTGCTATATTTTTTTTTGATACATGGCAAAGCGGGAGAGACTGTAAAAGAGAGAAAAGAAGGATTCGAAATTTATTTTTTTTTTCAAATTAAATATAAATTTCAAAACCTTTTATCTCCTTTTTCAAAAATTAAAGGGAAAATTCATAATTCTATAAGAAAATGTTCTAAGTGTTTCTATGTATTAAAAATTCAAAATTCTGCTTGAAAATTTTCTAAGTATTCTAACTTCAAAATTATTTTGAAAATTTTCTAAGTATTCTAACTTAAAAATTATTTTGAAAATTCTCTAAATATTCTAACTTCAAAATTATTTTGAAAATTTTCCAAGTATTAAAAATTGAAAATTCTGCTTGAAAATTTTTTAAGTATTCTAACTTCAAAATTATTTTGAAAATTTTCTAAGTATTCTAACTTCAAAATTATTTTGAAAATTTTCCAAGAATTAAAAATTCAAAATTCTGCTTGAAAATTTTCCAAGTATTAAAAATTCAAAATTCTGCTTGAAAATTTTCTAAGTATTAAAACTTCAAAATTCTGCTTGAAAATTTTCTAAGTATTAAAACTTCAAAACTCTTTTTGAAAATTTTCTAAGTGAAATGTTTTGGAAAATTCTCTACGTGCTCAAACTCAATATTTTGGAAAATTTTTCTAACTTGAAAATTCTATTTGAAAATTTTCTAAGTGTCGAAAACCTGAAAAATCTTTTCATTTTTTGATAGACAAGGACTTAGAAATGCTTTCAAAAACCCCACGTACTGTTGAAAAACTTAGGGGGAGAATTTCTTCCAGGGGGAGGAAATTACATAGTTGTTTACTTACTTGCATTATTAACTTAACTTTTGAACCGTGTTGCCATAAATTAAAAAGGGGGAGATTGTTGGTGCAGGCAGCACCTAAGTCAAACCTGGGTTTTGATAATGACAAAGGGTTCAGAAGTTAAGATGTTATTGTGATCTAACTTGTTCACTGAGTGTGTAGGAAGAAGTCCTAGGTACACTGGGCATGAAGTCCTGGTCAAGGACTGGGCAAGAAGACCTGACCGGAAGTTGGGGAAAGAAGTCCTGGTTGAGGACTGGGCACGAAGTCCTGACCGGAAGTTGGGCACGAAGACCTGGTCAGGTGGATTGGGCAAAAGTCCAACCGGAGGAGCTGGTTGGCAAAAGGTAAACTCTCCTGAGTGGAGTAGGTGAGGACGCATTCCCCGTCGAGGGAACAGTAGGCATCGGTTCAACCTAGGATTCAATTTGGGAGACAATGATGCAATGCTCAAGAACTCTCATTGCTTATGTATCTAAAATGATTTAGATACATTGCTAATGTTACAAGAGCCTATTGAGTCACACACAATGAACATGTTGTTTCGGAAATACGTTGATTTTGGTTTCACTAAAATGTGATGAAGTCTAATTCAAAATTGGATTAATTGAGTTAAACTCAAATAAATCCAATAAGACTATAGGATTGAGTCTAATCCGAGTTAAACTTATTTAGATTAGACTTAACCAACTAAAAGGGATTAGTGTTCATTAAAAAAGTTTAATAAACATTATTAAAGAGGAAGACTAAGAGACCAAAATCCTTTGTATTCATTGAATGAATACAAAAGATTAAAAGAATACCAAGAGACTTTAGCATTCATTGAAATTAATGGACATTAATAGGTTGGGAAGAGCAAAAAGACAAAGACCATTTGTATTCTAAAACTTAACTATAAAATGGTCATTTTGGTGGAATGAAGAGGTGGATGTTGAACTTGATCTTCTTCTTCCTCCTCTCCCTCTCACATTACCGAAACTCACTTGTGGGTTTTTGGGCTTGCATGTAACCGAACAATCCTAGTGACTAGCACTACGAAGTTGGTTCTTCTTCGAGACCAAGTTTGTGCGATGAATGGAATGTGCTCGTGTGGATACTACTAGAGGCATGACCGCTCTGATCGTGTGGAGATCCATCAAACTAAGGGACCAAGGTTGTTGTTAGGATAATACTAAGGCACACAACAAAGGTAAAATCCCTATCAACGATGTATGATAACTTTCGCATGGATCTTCTAGAAGGGATCATTTTTTCACTATATAATTTAATTATTTATCACATATGAACCCTATAGATATTTGTTGAGGCAATCTGTGGTCCAGAGTGATCAAGTATTTTGATGTTTGGGCAAAGGGTTTAAGTTAGGTTTCCCTTGTATTCTTATATGTGTATGTTGAGTGTGCAGGTTGTACAGGTTACACATATGGACTTGGCTAGACGGCCTCGGTATGGTGAAGGGTGGCATGGAGACAAGCTAGAGGCCTGTGTGCACCCGAGGGACCTTAGAGAGCAGGGACGATGAGTTGAGGGGTGTGGACTTCGAGGCATGCGTGAAGGATGGCATGGAGGCAAGCTGGAGGTTTGCGTGCATCCGAGAGACGGGAGCCGAAGATGAAGAGGGCGCGAAGGCAATAGTCGAGATTGCTGAGTGAGGAGTCAGTCGAGTCGTGAGGGTACGAGTGCTGTGTGATTGTACTTGGGAAGTCTTAGGGTTCGAGTGCAGAGTGAAATGTACTCGGGGAGTGTAACCCTAGGCTTAGTAAGGGACCAGTCGACTGCCCTAGGAGCAGTCGACTGGTAGTGGCTGGTGAGCTGGCATAATTCAAGCGTTGGGGTGTCAATGGTCGAATTCTGAGTGGGGGGCAATCAACTGACCTAGGAGCAGTCGACTGCCAGTGAGGGTTTTCAGAACTCGATTTTGGCTGAGACTCTTGACGAAACTCGCTTGGGTAAAGTGAGTTAGTAGTCTTGTGTGCCCAGATATTGTCAAAGTGATTGTGGCGAGGTTTCTCCACCCACATGGAGCGACGAGGGCTAGCCGGAGGTTATCAGGGGAGTGATCCACTGACGGATTCTTGGATTAGTCACCCGTCCGGGGTGGATACCATGTAAATCGGTTTGTTAGCATTGTTCTCTATTGTTAGTTTATTTCTATTCGTATTTCCGCTGCGCTAACAATTTTGTAGAGAATTCGACAAAACGCTATTCACCCACCCTCTAGCGGACACAATCGATCTATCAATTGGTATCAGAGCGAAGGACCGCTCGTGATTGGAATAACCACCAAGAAGAGCAAAAGCTAGAGGGAAGAACCATGGAAGACAAACTTGGGGAAGACATCCACGCTCCACCGCCCTACGATCATGAAGACTTCAATTTTTGGAAGGCAATGATCGAGACTTGGTTCGGAATAGAGTGGGCATGTAGAATTGCACTTGAAGAGCCCTTCGAGGTTCCAAAGGACAAGCACGGAAAGAAGCTTCGTCCTAGATATTGGAATCAAGAGCAACAAGATCAAGCAAAGGCAAACGAAAAGGTAATTAGTGTATTAACTAATATTTTGCCTGACAATATTTTAAGTGATGTAGGGGCATACCAAAATGCATGTGAATTGTGGAGCAAATTGAAAGAAATTCATGAGAACCCTACACGAGTAGAAGAAGAAGAACCCAATGAAATGGATTCAATGGACCAAGAAAAAGAAAAAGAAACGGAAGTGTCAACATCCAAAGAGGAGGAAATGTCCACATCCTCAAGTAAAGGAGAAGAAGAGGAGGTATCAATCTCAAGAATTAAGGGGGAGGAGAGACCCTCAACCGTACGGGATCATGAGGAGGCATCCACATCATCCAAGGTTGAAGAAGAAGTCAACCTAGCCTCCACCTCCACCAAAGCGAAGAAAAAGAACCATATTACATGCTTTGGGTGCAACAAAAAGGGACACTATAAGGATAAGTGTCCAAAGGGTAAGAAAAATGAGGTACTCTCTAAACCCGAGTCCATTCTATTTAAGTCTAACATGAATTGTAGGAATGGAGAAGCCCGAGAAAAGAAAAAAAAGATTCGATGCTTTACGTGTGATGAACTACGACACTGCCACACAAAGTGCCCAAAGAGTGGAGAGCTCAAGAAAATGGAGCACTTGAGAAGATGGGAGAAGGAGGAAAGAAAGAAGCAAAGATCACATCAAGGGGGAACTTCAAGGGTAAGGGAGGTAATTCCTAACCCTAGGATAAAATGTAATTCAATTTCAAGTTCCTCCTTGCATACTAAGAATAATGTTAATCATTCATCCATGCATGCTAAAATTAATGAAAATTGCTTACTTATGCAAAATTTTGGATATAGATACAATGATAGGACTAGGGATAACAAGGTAGATCAAAATCCTAGGAAAAATATGCATCATGGTAAATCTAGGACCTTTGTACCTAAGGATCAAGGCATAAATCCCAAGAAGGGGAGGTATATGCCTAGAAAAGTGGATTGGTCTAGGAATGACAAAAGTGGACATTTGGAATACAAGGTTATAAATTTTGGAAAGGGAAAATCTGTTGGGGCAATCGACCCTAAGATGATCTGGAAGATCATGATATTTTGATGTATGGGCAATATGGTTAAGTTAGGATTTGTGTTGGACTAATATGTGTACATGAGTGTGCAGGTGTACTGGTACACATGGACTTGGTTGATGTGTTCAGATGAAGGATGGCATGAAGGTAAGCTGGAGGCTTATATGCGCATCCGATGGACCGTTGGATAGCAGGGATGATGAGCTGAGGGATGCGAACTTCGAGGCGTACGTGAAGGGTGACATGAAGGCAAGCTGGAGGCTTGCGTGCGCATCCGAGGGACGAGGGCCAAAGATGAAGAGGGCGTGAAGGCAACAGTCAAGGCTGCTGGTGAAGAGTCAACTAGGTTGTGATGATCTGAGTATGTGTTTGTACTCAGGGGCAAAGCTGGGAGGGTTTGAGTGCGAAGAGACTTGTACTTGGGAGTAAAATCCTAGGCTTAGGTGTGTCCCAATCGACTGGCCCATGGGCAGTCGACTGGTATAGGCTGAAACAGGCTGGCAGATTCGAACGTTATGCTGTAACGGTCGAATCTGAGTGGGACCAGGTGACTGCCATTTTGGTAGTCGACTGGTAGCGGTTGTTTCAGATTCGAGTCCTATTTAAAGGGGCTCGTTTCCTACTATCTTCTCTGACGAAACTCGCTTGGGTAAAGTGAGTTAGTAGTCTCTTGTGAACAGATACCGTCCGAAGTGCTGTGGCGAGGTTTCTCCACCCACAAGGAGCGACAGATCTAGCTGGAGGTTATCCGGGGGTTGATCCACCAAAGGATTCTTGGATTAGTCACCCGTTCGGGGTGGATACCAAGTAAATCAGGTTGTTAGTATTGTTCTTATTTTCATTTACATATTATTTCCGCTGCGCTAACGAACTTGTAGAGATCGAAATCGAAAAAGTGCTATTCACCCCCCTCTAGCACGCCAAAGCAATCCATCAGTTGGTATCAGAGTGAAGGACCGCTCTTGATCGGACTAACCGCCGAGGGAGCACACGCTAGAGGAAGAAGAACAATGGAAGACAATCTTGGGGAAGATATAAACTCATCGCCACCATACGAGCATGAAGATTTTGACTATTGGAAAGCTAGGATGAAGATGTGGCTCGGCATGGATTGGGAGTGCGTAATAGTGGTCAAAGAGCCATTCGAGACCCCTAAGGACAAGCATGGAAAGAGGCTCCGGCCTAGGTATTAGACCAAGGAGCAACAAGAATAAGCAATGGCCAATGAGAAGGTAATAAATATTTTGGTTAATATTTTGCCTACTAATGTGTTGAGTGGTGTAGGGAATTATAAAAATGCATATGAGTTATGGAATAAGTTGGAGAAGTGTCATAAAAACCCTACACAAAATCAAAGAGTAGAGGAGCCCGAAGAACTAAGCTTGAGTGAGAAAGGATTCACCTCATACAAAGATGAAGAAGAGATATCAATATCAAGGGTTGAGGGGGAGAGACCCTCATCCTCACAAGAGCAAGAGAAGACTTCCACCTCCACCAAAGCTAAATCAAAAGAGCATATCATATGCTTTGGTTGCAACAAAAAGGGGCACTACAAGGATAAGTTCCCACTAGGTAAAAAGGAGGTAATTTCTAATCCCAAATCTATTCATTTAAATTCTAATGTGGGCTGTAGGAATGTGGAAGCTCAAAAGGAGAGAAGAAGGAAAATTAGGTGTTTCACATGTAGGGAGCTAGGGTACTACCATACAAAGTGTCCAAGGAGTAAGGAGCTCAAGAAGACAGAGCATCTAAGGAAATTGGAAAAAGAAGAAAGAAAAAGGAGCATGCATCAATGGGGAGCCCCAAGGGAAAGGGAGGTAATCTCTAACTCAATTTATGCTCAATGTACCTATAAAAATGATAGAATTGATAGCAATTACGTGCCCATCCGTGTTTTTAGTTTTAAATATCATGATAGGAATAGAAATAATTTTGTATGCCAAAACACCAAAAATTCTATGATGCATGATAGATCTAGGAACTCTAGGAATGAGGGCCAAAGCATAAATTCTAAGAAAGAAGGAAATATGCCTAGAAAAATAGGAAGACCTAGAAATAACCAAGGTAGGTCTAGTAACCCTAAGGTTAGAAGGTTAGAAAAGGAAAATCAGGTTTTAAGAGCAAAACTTGATAAGTTAGAAAGAAACCTAGGTAGGGGCATTCAAGGGTTCAAGATATTGAACATATTATCAAAGGGCCAAAATCATAGGAATGGTAGGCCGGATCTAGGATACCACCCTAGGATGGCAAATAGTGATAAAATGTCATATTCAAGGATGCCCAATAACTATGGTAGTGAAAAAGTCAAAAATGGCAAGGAAAAGTCATTTAAAGGAAAAGAAAAGAAATTAACCAAGGAAAAGGTCTATAGGGTTAAGAGAGTGATAGTGGAAAGTCAAGAAGCACCGGAGGAGCATCGGTGTGGGCTTGCCTTTGTAAAGGAATTACCTAGGGATGTAACTTGGGCTAGGAGCTCTAGGGAGAGCTCTAGAAGCCAAAGTGGGTTCCATGGTCAATGGATCTCAGGCGGTTTCCTTCTAGGAAATTGAAAAGGACTATAGGGTGTGCCAAGAGGTTTAAAAGGCTAAGGTTAGTCTTAATCCTAGAGAAGTGACATACTAAAGGGAAAATTATAGAAAAAAAGATGAAATTGGGCTTTTAATTGAGACAAATTGGTATTAATGTCTAAATACCATATAACTTGATGCTATGAATTGATTATGAATGAGTATGGGAAGAAGCATCAAGGTGAGGTCAAAATTAGAACTTTAGGGAAAGGTTTCATGATACATTTTAAAGAAACTCGATGTTTGTACCAATCTTGGAATCCAAAATAGTTTTGGCTGAAATTATATGTTTCCTAGGTATATATAGGATCCACAAATCTCCCCACAAGAATTTATAATTTTTGGGAATTTGTGGAATTAGTTAGACATTTCTGAAGCTCGGATTGGGAATCTGAAAATCAGATACCAATCGACTGGCAGGAGGCCAGTAGACTGCGAAAAACCACAGAATGTAATTACACTCTGGCTCAGTCGACTAGCAGGAGTCCAGTCAACTGCGAAAACCCACAGAATATAATTACACTCAGGCCTAGTTGATTGGCAGGAGGCCAGTCGACTGCGACGCGGGTTTTAAAAGGAAATGGCGCGCCGGGGGAAGCCAAACCTAGGGTTTTGGCTGATCACCCCCAGCGATTTCCTCCTCCTCTCGACTCCTCTTGCGTCCTAAGCTCCTCCTAAGCCCTAAAATTCTTCTCTAAGGCCTCCTCTAACTTCGATCTACCTCTAGGGTTGGTGGAAAACCCCTCTACTCAAGCCATTTTCTCAAAACCAACAACATGAAAAGATTAGCAAATAGGTATAATGATTTAAGGTTTATTTCTCCATTTAAACCTTGTATTGATACTAATATGATGTTTTGTGTATATTTTCTTTGGTATTTTCTCATTTGGGGGGGGGGGGGTTATCTTGGTATGCATGCATGTGTTTGATATATTAGGGTTGTGTCTAAGAGACCTAGGGGTGAAGGTTCATCCCGTCCAGGTCCACAAGCTCCAGAAGAGTCAAAATTTCGGAGCTTAGAGTGTAAAAAGAGATTTGAAGAGAATGAGTTTGTTCCATTGCATTGTCGGTACCTAAACAACCTAGTTCCAAGAGAAAGCACCACAGATTATTGAGATGGTGACACACTTTGGCATAGAACAATTGGTATATTGTCAACATGATGTTAACAGTGATCTATCCAAGGAGTTCTATGCAAATTTGACTTGTATTGATTCCGAAAATAATATTTATGAATCAAGAGTGGCCGGTGTTACCATTCCCTTCACAGCCATGAGTTTAGCCAGTTTCTTAGAGTGTCGGGCATCAAACAATGTCAATACCTATTTTCCCAATGTTATTGAGCCGCTTGAGTTTCCAGACGTCACCATCGATCAGATTCATCTGCACTATTTTAGAAGACATAGACATGAATTTGAGCGTACCTTTGATGTAAAGCCCATGAGTCCATTTAGCCATGTTCTATACATGATTGTTGTAGAATGTATCCTACCCATTGTTACTAAGGGGAGGGAAAGGATTCGATTGTCTCACTTAGTAATGATGTATGCTCTTGAGCGTAGGTTGGACATAGATGTGTCTCTGCATGTGTTTGCCTCCATTTGTCACTTTTCCCAGAGTGTTAATGGGAAGATCTATATGCCTTTCTGCCATATGTTGACTGAGTTTTTCCAGTTACGATTCGATATTCGTGTCACCAGTGGTCAAGTCAAGCACCTGTCCAAGGACTATGACCAGATTGGCACATGTTAGTGATATGAGAGAAGTGTCCTAAGGCAATCGCCTTATGATTGTAAACATTTATTTTAATAAATGATAATTCACTATTTGAGTATACATGTTTGTGTATTTGATTGGGATCTTAAACTCATCTACTGAATGTCCACAATATAATTCACAGTATAAGAGAATTTGTGATGGGATCACAACTAGTGATTATCTCTACATGTGCAATTGTGAAGTATTGAAAGTATCCCTAGTCGATGAATTGATAAAAACGGACACTATCAATTCTGTTGAGACTAGCATGGGTTATTCTCTAATCAGCTGATTCTCACTGGCTGGTGACTTTGTTAGTGATATGAGAGAAGTGTCCTAAAGCAATCGTCTTATGATTGTAAAACATTTATTTTAATAAAGATAATTCACTATTTGAGTATACATGCTTGTGTATTTGATTGGGATCTTAAACTCATCTACTGAATGTCCGCAATACAACTCACAGCATAAGAGAATTTGTGATGGGATCACAACTAGTGATTATCTCTAAATGTGCAAATGTGAAGTATTGAAAATATCCCTAGTCGATGAATTGATAAATACGGACACTATCAATTCTGTTGAGACTAGCATGGGTTATTCTCTAATCAGCTGATTCTCACTGGCTGGTGACATTGGGATGTCCGGAGATAAACATGGATGCTAGTTAAGGGAACTAGTTCATTGGAGTGACTAGCTGTAAAATTTCATATGGAATCTATATATAGAAATGTCAATGAAGTTCTTACTGCGGCTTAAGTGCGATGTTCCTTTGACTTGCGGTGTTCAAGTTATCTTGGACATGGAGACTTATACCTTAACATCATAAGCAAGCATCTCCAAGGAGGTGTGGACCCAGGATGATTGGGTATAAGCCGAAGTGCCCGAAGATGTTTGAACAACCTACAAAGGATTCACCACTCCTTGCGAGGAGATGTATACCCAGGCCTATCGTCGGATTGTTACTCAAAGCCTCTGGCCAGAGCATTGTTGGGACCGGGTGCATGTCGACAAGGATACGAGTTCGTAAAATTCAAAATTTTTACGTGCAGCGGAAGAATTTGCATAAAATAATTTCCAAAATTATTTTAACTTCGTATCTAGCATGCAACCTTATGGTGTGTTGACATAATCATAAAATAAAACTTTGCGGAAAAGTAAACTAATTTACTTTGTACCTTTCGTAACTTGAAGAAAAGGGACGAGATCCAACCGTAGCGTCCCTTGGAAGCTTCGCCTCTATTCGCGTCCACGCCGAGTTCTCTTCGGGATGACTTCGCAAAGTCACGAGTTTTGTGCCGACGAGAACTACTAGATTCTCGGAAGGCACAACTAGAAGAACAAGAGAGAAATTAGGAAACTAACCAATGAAGTAACGGAATCGAATTCCGAGAAGAGAGGAGTCGCTATCCGCTTCTTCTTCTTCTTGTTCGGGTTCTCCTTCTTCTTGATTGCTCACGCCAACTTCAACTTGGTGTTGATAGGGTGTGCCGGCCCTAACAACCAAGTGGGAGCCGGCCCTAAACAAATGAAGGGCGCCGGCCCTAATGAAGGAGAAGGAGGAATAGAGGAGAGATTAAGAGAGAGAGAGGGAGAGAATAATTAATCTCTTAATTAGGAATAAGGGCTACCCTTTGGTTCCTTTATATAGTAGCAACTTATTTGCTAAGTCTCCCTCTAAACCGAATTAACGGAATTAACGGAATTAGTTATAAGAAATTTATTTTATAAATTTTTTTATTGCTTATTCCGTTTAATCCTAGTCTTATTATAACTAATTTATAATAAAACAAATTAATTATCATAAGAAAATTTATCATATAAATTCTCTTATGAATTTTATTATAACTAACTTTATAATAAAACTAATTAATTATCATAAGAAATTTATCCTATAAATTCTTATGAATTATTCCGTTTAAGCCAAGTTTTATTATAACTAATTTATAATAAAACAAATTCCTCTTCTCTTTAAATTATAGAATAAATTTTATAAGAAATTTATAAACTTTCTTATTATGGAAAAATCAATTCATAATTGATTTTATAAAATTAAAATAAACCAATTCATGGATTATTTTAATCTTCCATAAAAGAATAAATTTCTATAAATTTTATTTATATAAATTTCTTTATACAAATTTATTTATCCATAATTTATAAAATAAATCGCGCTGGATTTATCTTATTAATTAAACCAAAATTAATTGGTTTTTTCTCCTCTTATTGTGGTCGGCCACCAAAGGGGTTTTGGCACCCTCTTTGGCCGGCCAAAACGAACCCGAACCACCGCGAATCAAACTCATTTAATTCGCCCGAAAAGCCTTCTAATGACTTAGCCATTTTTAGCTTCCATTGCGCCTCTGACTAACTCAGATTCGACTTATTTCTCTTGATCGGAAAATCCAATTTTCAACTCGTTTTAAATCCCTCGGATTACTCGTAGTGCGTGTGACTAAATAGGCTTTCGATTTATGTTGGCCGTCTATAATTAACAAATTATAGAACAATCATGAGTGGCACCTAGTAGTACATCATGATCCCCAATTAATCGAAAGATCAACGGTTTGACCTCAGAAGAAATTATTCTGAAACCCTTCAGCAGCTCTAATGAATCGTGCCCCATTCCCTTCACCACCTTATACCCACTTGGTTCAGGACACGGTCAATGGTGTCAGTCCCCACTAGGCTGACTGCGTCACGCCTAGCCCAAGTAATGTCTTACTCGTCCTTTGGATTTCTAATTACTCTCATGTATTTTAGAGACTCTCACTCTAAACATGATATGCTCTGGCCAGAGGCTTTGAGTAACAATCCGACGATAGGCCTGGGTATACATCTCCTCGCAAGGAGTGGTGAATTCTTTGTTGGCTGTTCAAACATCTTCGGGCACTTCGGCTTATACCCGATCATCCTGGGTCCACACCTCCTTGGAGATGCTTGCTTAAGATGTCAAAGTATAAGTCTCTATGACCAAGATGACTTGAACACCGCAAGTCAAAGGAACATCGCACTTAAGCCGCAGTAAGATCTTCATTGACATATCTACATGTAGATTCCCATATGAAGTCTTACAGATAGTCACTCCAATGAACTAGTTCCCTCAACTAGCATCCATGTTTATCTCTGGACATCCCAATGTCACCAGCCAGTGAGAATCAGCTGAATAGAGAATAACCCATGCTAGTCTCAACAGAACTGATAAAGTCCGTATTTATCAATTCATCGACTAGGGATATTTCCAACACTTCACATTTGCACATTTAGAGATAATCACTAGTTGTGATCCCATCACAAATTCTCTTATGCTGTGAACTGTATGGCGGACATTCAGTAGATGAGTTTAAGATCCCAATCAAATACACAAACATGTATACTCAAATAGTGAATTATCATTTATTGAAATAAATGTTTACAATCATAAGGCGATTGCCTTAGGACACTTCTCTCATATCACTAACAAGCATATCATGTTTAGAGTGCGAGTCTCTAAAATACATGAGAGTAATTAGAAATCCAAAGGACGAGAAAGATACTACTTGGGCTAGGTGTGACGTACTCAGTCTAGTGGGGACTGACACAAACAGACCATGTCCTGAACCAAGTGGATATAAGATGGTGAAGGGAATGAGGCACGATTCATTAGAGCTGCTGAAGGGTTTCAGAATTCTCTCTTAGGTCAACCGTTGATCTTTCGATTAATTGGGGGTCATGATGTACTACTAGGTGCCACTCATGATCGTTCTATACTTAGTTGATTATAGACGGCCAACATAAATCGAAAGCCTATTTAGTCACACGCACTACGAGTAATCCGAGGGATTTAAAACGAGTTGAAAATTGGATTTTCCAATCAAGAGAAATAAGTCGAATCTGAATTAATCAGAGGCGCAATGGAAGCTTAAAATGGCTAAGTCTTTTGAAGGCTTATCGGACGAATTAAATGAGTTTAATTCGCGATCGGTTCGGCCCGGTTTGGCCGGCCAAAGAGGGTGACAAACCCCTTTGGTTTGGCCGGCCACAATAAAGGGGATAAACCAATTTATTTGGTTTAATTAATAAAATAAATCTAGCGTGATTTGTTTTATAAAATTATGGATAAATAAATAGATATATAAAGAAATTTATATAAAGAGATTTATAAAGAAATTTGTAGAAATTTATTCTTTTTATGGAAATTAAAATGAACCATGAATTGGTTTAATTTTAATTTATAAAATCAATTATGAATTGATTTTTTCATGATAAGAAAATTTTATACAAATTTTATTCCATAATTAAAAAGATAGAGGGATTTGTTTTATATGGATAAATAAATTTGTATAAAGAAATTATTATAAATAAATTTATAGAAATTTATTCTTTTTATGGAAATTAAAATGATCCATGGAATGATTTATTTTAATTTTATAAAATCAATTATGAATTGATTTTTTCATAATAAGTAAGTTTATAAATTTCTTATAAAATTTATTCCATAATAAAAGAAGAGAAAGTATTTGTTTTATTATAAAGTTAGTTATAATAAAACTTGGCTAAAACGGAATAATTAATAAGAGAATTTATAGGATAAATTTCTTATGAAAAATTTCGTTAAAGAGGAGACTTGGCAAGGGAGAAGCAACTATATAAAGGAACCAAAGGCAAGCCCATAATTCCAATCAATTAATCAAGAGATTGTTGCTCTCTCTCACTCTACACGCCTCTCTCTCTCTCTAGGGCCGGCGCCTCTCTCTAGGGTCGGCTCTTTCTCTCTCCTCCCCTAGGGCCGTCGCAACTCCCAAGGTGGGCGTGAGCTTCTTCCACCAAGAAGACCCCGAAGAAGAAGAAGCAGATCGCGTCTCCTTCCTTCCCTTCCCGGAATTTGGATTCCGATTCTTGGTGGTAAGTTTCCTATTTTTTTCTTTTGATCTTCTAGTTGTACCAATAGAGAATCTAGTAGTTCTCGTCGGCACAAAACTCGTGACTTTGCGAAGTCATCCCGAAGAGAACTCGGCGTGGACGCGAATAGAGGCGTAGCTTCCAAGGGACGCTACGGTTGGATCTCGTCCCTTACTTCGAGTTACGCGAGGTACTTAGTAAATTAGTTTACTTTTTCCGTAAAGTTTTAATTTATGATTATGTCCACACACCATAAGGTTGCATGCTAGATACGTGGTTAAAATAATTTAAGAAATTATTTTATGCTAATTCTTCCGCTGCACGTAAAAATTTAAAATTTTACGAACCCGTATCCTTGTCGACATGCACCCGGTCCCAACAGTGGTATCAGAGCCGGTTAGTGTTCGACATAATCATATAATTGTTTTGTGGAAAACTTTGTCATGATCTCAATTTCGGAAAATTTTTCAATTATGGAAACTTTCAAATTATAATAAATTTTAGATTTAGGAATTTCAAAGTTTGGAAATCCTCATGAAATTTCGCAAACGTTTGAAATTTTCTAGTTTCTGAAATTTTATAATAATTGTGAAAACTTCCCATCTTTGGAAACTTTCCAATTTTGGAAATTTTTCTATTTTAGAAATTTTCCAATCTTGGAAATATGTAAGTTTTCTTTGTACCAGAAACTTACAATTATTCTGAAAACCTATTATGAAATCTCACAATTTTGGGCACTTTCTTTCAAGAAAGTCTAGACAAATTCATGGACAGTTAATTGACAATTAAATTTGAATTGGTTTTTAAATTGACAACAAAATTCTTTATTTTGGATTGAGCCTCGGGGAGCCGTCCAATTTAAAGTTAGTTGTTGTAATTTAATTTCCCAATTTTTAATTGAAATTGTCATGTTTGATTTGGATTGAGCCTCGGGGAGCCGTCCAATTGGATTTACAACAAATTACTTTTCTTTGGGTATCTGAGCCTCGGGGAGCCACCCTTAGAAAATAATTTGTTGTAATTAATTAAATCCATGAATAAAATATGTTTGAAGAGGTGATGCTCTTACATATTGTTGTCTCCAAAATTAATTAGGAAAATGGTTTCCTATAGAGTTTTCTTTAATGAGATTTTCATGAAAATAATATGTAGTTGAATTAAGGGATTTGTCTCTTAATTTAATAAGATTTGATTTAGAGAAATCAAAGTCTTGAACATATTATTTCCGAAATTAATTATGACAATTTAGGAAATTGTTTCCCAAAACAATTCCTTTAATTAAGTATGAAATTGGAATTAGGAAATCCGGTTCCTAATTCAATTAATGAGACTTGATAACTTAAGTCACATACATACTTTATTAAGGAAATCGTTAGTCATGACATAATTCTATGTCATGAATGTGCTTAGAAAAGAAAGGATGAGACCCAAAACCCCTTACAAAATATTAAGGCCAACACCTTCCATTAATATGGTTAGAATCGGAGTTTTGTTTCTCGTTTGGGTTGATGGACACATCCATGCCCGACTTGAACCTCAACATGTTCAAACCATGGAATTAGTTTATGAATAATATAGTTGGAGTCAGAGGTCAATCATTAGTTTTGGTTGTTGGACACATCCAAGCCTGACTAAGCGGTTGAATGAGCTCCAACCATATTAAAACTATTTCTTGATTAATGGGTCAGCCTTAAGCTTGGAGCATCGATTTGTTGTGCCACAGCCAAGGTCGATGTAAAGAGAGGTGCAGTTGGGTGCTATGTATATTGTTGCATACTTGTTAATGAGTTAACAACCCAATGTTTTATGCAAACATTCAATTAGTTGATAGCATAATGTGATAGTTACATATATGTGATATGTAATCGGTATAATTACCTACCTTCATAGCTAAGAATAACTTGATGGCCACAGCCATGGTTGTTCTTACCTATGGTTGGATATCAACCTATTTGGAGATGTTCCTACGATCTCCCGAATTGATAAAAAGGGTTATTCAATTTGAAAAATAAATAGGATTTTATTAATGTATGTTGATACATTCTTTAATCATTCTTCTCACATAAGCTCAATTTGTATTTCTAGGATAATCACTCGATCATGTCTTCTCTGAATTTGCGTTCCATTTTGGACACCAATAAACTAACTGGGCCAAACTTCATGGACTGGCTTCGAAACCTGAGGATAGTCCTCGAGGGAGAGAAGCTTGCTTATGTCCTTGAAGAACAACTTCCCAACCGTCCTCCTGAAAATGCAACTCCAGACCAGTTTCCTGAGTTGCTTAACCTGCTGAAGACTGTAGAGCCTTCTGTGAAGCAGGATCAAAAGACGGTACTGTTAGTTGGTTCCTCGAAGAAAGGTTCTAAGAGGAAGGCCAAAGAACAGAATAAGGGAAAGAAGAAAAAGGCCAAAAAGACTGAAAAGAAACCAAAAGGAACTTGCCATCATTGTGGCAAGGAGGGTCACTGGCGAAGAAACTACAAGGTTTATCTTGAGTCCTTGAAAGAGAAGGCATCCGATGCCCCATCCTCTTCAAGTATCTTCGTTATTGAATGTCACTCTATTTCCTCAAACACATGGGTACTTGATACTGGGTGTAGCTCACATATATGTAATGACATACAGGGGCTAAGGAATAGAAGAAGACTCGTCAAGGGAGAAGCGGATTTGCGAGTTGGAAATGGAGCAAAGATTGCTGCTGTTGCCATCGGAACATATTTGCTAAAGCTCCCGACTGGACGTGTCTTAGAATTGGATAATTGTTATTTCGTTCCTTCGTTAATAAAGAACATTGTATCTATTTCATGTTTGAATGAAAAGGGTTATCATTTAACTTTTAGTAACAATTGTTGTTACATAACTTTAAATGGCGTTCTTTATGGGAATGGAACTTTGTGCAATGGTATCTACACGTTAGATTTATCCGGTGACGTTTTCAATATCGAAGTTAGCAACAAACGTGCTAGAATAGATAATCGAATAGACTCCTACACGTGGCATTGTCGTCTTGGCCATGTAAGTAAGAAACGCATGACCAAATTACACCGATGTGGAATTTTGGAATCATTTGAACCCGATTCATTTGATACATGCGAATCATGCTTAAAAGGCAAGATGACCAAATTACCCTTTTCCGGAAAAGGTAATCCAGTGGGAGAATTGCTTGGTTTAATACATACTGATGTATGTGGACCAATGTCAACTCCTGCACAAGGAGGCTATAGCTACTTCATCACCTTTATCGATGATCACTCACGATTCGGGTATGTGTTCTTGATGAAACACAAATCTGAAGCTTTTGAGAAATTCAAAGAGTTCAGAAATGAAGTAGAGAAACAGCTTGGCAAAAGTATTAAAATACTTCGATCCGATCGGGGTGGTGAATACTTAAGTCAAGAGTTTCAAGATTATCTTAGGGACAATGGGATATTGTCCCAATGGACTCCGCCGTATACACCACAGCATAATGGTGTATCTGAGAGGCGCAACCGAACCTTGATGGACATGGTTAGGTCAATGATGAATCATGCAACTCTTCCAAAATCCTTTTGGGGCTATGCACTTAAGACAGCTGTTTACTTGCTAAACAGAGTCCCGACCAAGGTAGTCTCTACTACTCCATATGAGATATGGAATAGTAAGAATCCCCACTTAACTCACCTTAAGATATGGGGTTGTGCTGCTTATGTGAAGCGGATTGTATCAGACAAATTGGATGCTATGTCTGATAAATGTCTATTTATTGGATACCCTAAGGAAACGAAAGGTTACCAATTCTATCATCCCTTGGAACAAAAGGTGTTTGTTTCAAGGTATGCTGTATTTATAGAAAAAGAATATCTTTTACAAGAAAACAGTGGGAGTGGCATTGAACTTGATGAAGTTCAAGAAACTCCAATAGACATAACAGAGATACCTAGTCTAGACCCACATCCAATAACTCATAATGATGAGCTATCAGTTGAACCTAAAACTACACCACCTCTTCGTAGATCTGATAGGACACGCAATATTCCAGAGAGATATGGATTTCTCATAAGTGAATCGAACGATGATGAACCTATCAGTTATGAAGATGTTCTGAAAAATTCAGAAAGGGACAAATGGCTTGAAGCCATGAAGTCGGAAATGGATTCCATGTACGAAAACCAAGCATGGGACTTGGTTAACCCACCTGAAGGGATTAAGCCCATAGGGTGCAAGTGGGTTTTTAAGAAGAAAACCGACATGGAAGGTAATGTTGTTACCTTTAAGGCTAGATTAGTGGCAAAAGGATATCGTCAGAAACAATAAATTGATTATGACGAAACCTATTCACCAGTAGCAATGCTTAAATCCATTCGGATGCTCCTAGCCATAGCAGCTCATTATGATTATGAGATATGGCAAATGGATGTGAAAACAGCTTTCCTTAATGGAAACCTGCTTGAGGATGTATACATGATACAACCTGAAGGTTTCACATCGGTTGATAAAACCAAAGTATGCAAGCTTCGACGATCCATATATGGACTGATGTAAGAATTTAGGAGCTGGAATATCCGTTTTGATGAGACAATCAAAAAGTTTGATTTCTCACAAAATCCTGAC
>JAGFNQ010000775.1:393696-425494 GCA_024364735.1 Boesenbergia rotunda
TACTTAAAAAACGTTGTCTTTTTAATAGGCAGTGTTTTTCACAATTTATAATATTCACAATTTAAAACATTTTTATTCACAATTGATAATATTCACAATTTACAAGCATTTTTATTCACAATTGATAATATTCACAATTACACTGATAATAGTTTCCAAAATTCACTTATAATACAGTGCATTATTTACAAAAGTGTTTGTATTCCATATTAAATACAAAAAATATCTCAATTCACAAGTTCTATAAAACTTCATCATTCACAAGTTGTTCTTTGGGGCTGCTTGTTAACTCGATCTGCTTTAACACTGCATAAAAATAATAAATTGGGATAAGAGATTATATAGACACAAATAAGACTGCTTCCATATGTGACAACTAAAAAGAATATAAAGCATACCTAGATGAACTATTAAAGATTATGATAAACAGAATCAATGTAACACTAACCTTTTGTTAACTGAAAAATATGCAGAGCACAACGCTCAACGGCAAGTCTTATTGGGCCACTCCCATTCTTTAACTGAAAAGATCTATGTCTAATGAACTAGGTTGCAGATTCAGTCATATCCATAAGTACTTGTAGTAGATCCTGGAACTCATTATCTTCCATGTACTGAGAATAAATAAGATTGTACATCAGTGCCTCAATGCAAAATAAAACAAAAGTATACAAAAAATCTCATAAAGCATCTTAAAGAAACTAAAACATTTGATGTATTAGAACTAAATGACAGCTTAAAGCAAAGTGCTCAGATGTCATCATAGCGTTGTTTTTGATAGAACTGCGTTAAAGCAAAGTGCTAGAACAAAAACGAAGCAAAATGCTCAGATGTCATCACTGCGTTGAAACCAACTATAGGCACCAAGGAAGCTAACAGTGTTCTAAAAACCACCTACAAAGGCACAGTAATGTTATGTGACAAAAGTGTCACCTCTTTATTAGAAATAAAACATTTGATGTATTAGAACTAAATGACAGCTTAAAGCAAAGTAGCAAACATTTGATGTATTAGAACTAAATGACACAATCAAACAAGGAAAGAAAATGAGTTTCAGAAGGTTCCCTACCAGAAATTCCATGTTCTGATGTCCTGTTCACCAAAGAAGAGAAGATTTTGTCAAGAATGAAATAGTTTGAGAGGCCGGAGCTACAATTATGTGCAAGTTAAATTATTAAGATGCATTCACAAAACCATCGTGGGTCCTAAGGAAGAATCATTGGCATTGGATCAATAGTTTTGACTTGTTAAAAAGAAAATTGATAAAAATTACAGATTAAAAAACACACTGAATATTTGGTCTCAACATTAGTTCCAAGAACTCAACATGAAAAACATGGATTTTAAATATTATAAAGGGTCTGATTCTGAATAGCTGACTTTCACAGAGAAAACGAGAAAACAATTATCAACCATGAACCATTTGCAAAGTTCAAAGAGTTAAAAAAAATGAAAAAAAAAGGCCAAATCTTCAAGGACTTACTTTTCTTCTGTTTTGTTGTCTCCTTCAGCAACTGTACCACTTGCTGAACTGGAAAAGCAAAGCTTACTCTGGAAATTGACATGAAAAAAATCAACAATTTTAAAAATAACTAACTTAAGAGAACTTCAAACAACAGGAAGAGTATCGTTAATCAAGAAAATGCATCTGGAAAAAAGAAAGAGTCTAAGAGGCTCAGAAGAGTCAGAACACAGGTTACCAAAACTAAAGAAGCATCATATAGTGTATACGAGATGATAATGTAGAAGCATCATATAGCATATACGAGATGATAATGTAGTCCAACAAATATTGAGACCATTAGACAAGAAACTCCGGTCGATATATAAATTCTGCATATGAACAAATCCAAAGTAAGCACGGATCTTAAATAAGAATGCATATGAATTCTGCAAACAATTCAGATGCAAGAGTTGATGATGCCAAATTTAAAGTGAAAAAGAAGCTTCAAATAATCCAATAAAAAAAAAGCATAATAAAACCAAAAAATTCACTAGTACAGTGACCAAATAGTACACAAGGATAATCGATCAAAGACAAGTATTTAATATTCTAATTTTGAAGTCCAAGGAATTCCCAGACAAGACAAATAAAAGCTCACAGGTATCACTAGTTTGTTGGATAAAAAAGATAACGCAATTTTATATGACCAGTAGCATCATGTAATGTTATATAATAGCATGGGCTAAGAAATTTTGAGATAGCATGCATTCAGTGGACTTCTATAACTATTGAACAATAGAACTTACTAATGCATATACATAACGACTGAAAGGCCCATCTGTAAAGCTGTTCCACGACATATAAAACTGATCTGC
The DNA here is from genome assembly GCA_024364735.1 of Boesenbergia rotunda. Lineage (NCBI taxonomy): Eukaryota > Viridiplantae > Streptophyta > Magnoliopsida > Zingiberales > Zingiberaceae > Boesenbergia > Boesenbergia rotunda. The sequence goes on from JAGFNQ010000775.1 coordinate 396,016, forward strand.
AAAAAGAAGACACTTTGATCATGAGATACAAGAGACAGTCTGGGATCAGAATCATTTTCGACATTTAGCAAGCTTTTAAACATCAAGACATCATTCTGAAAAATAATCCTTCACAAAAGATGGAAAGCAAAGGTAATATAACTAACAAGTAACAAACCAATTATCCTTTTCAATTACTTACCTCTAAGTTTGTGGCCCCATAGTGAGCTCACACCATTTGCCTTGTGTGCTGCAAAAGTAGATAAGAAAGATATATAAGCTTAAGGAAAATGTTGAGAGAGAAGATATTGCCTTTAATAGAATGGAACAAGTGGAGGATAGACAATATTTTTAAAGTTCAATGCTTTTGCAGATGCAATCGAAACAAGAAAAAACTAAGAATAATTAATAGATAAAAATTAAATGGATAGGCAAATAGCTGGCACAAAATTCTCAAGTCAAAACTAATAGTAACATACCTCACCTACGCGTATAGAACTTGATTAGCCCATAACTCACAGTGAAGAACATGATTAGCCGGCCAGAGAACATTTGATTGTCTGTAGCTTCGCAAATCTGAAAAACCTGCACAGATCAACATGCAATTCAATCAGATTAAAATGAAGAATAAAGGCTATATCAGTATAAAAATTGGGATAATCGAGTGTGATAGTTTCTCTTTTTTAACTGAAATGGCAAAAGCTTATTACACTTTGTCAGTATCCTTTTAGAAATTGCTCAAGGTCATCATCATACCTGGAAGATTTGAACGAACCAGAAGGTGGTTGCAGTGGTAATCAGGTTGTATACAAAATTTAAATCAGAATAAAACAGTGTATACCTCAACATGTAGCTCAGCTTCACATACTGGCAACAGAGAATATTATTAGGAAAAATAATAAAAAATTAGAATAAAACATTATAACTGGGGTGAGCATACTTGGGTGTTATCAAGAAAGACTGCTTCACATACCTCCATATGTTACAACTACAAAAGAATATAAAGCATACCTAGATGGACTTGTGAGGTAGAGACATGCTCGTTTGCAGTTTGTAGCATCTACATGCTCAACTAACAGGTCAACATCTTCCTCCTATATATTACACTGACAGAAGATTACAAAAGCTAGAAAATTTACACTGATAACTATTATACAGATATCTTGTACTTGCATATTAATGCAAGCAAACATCCTTTCACTGCATGTGACAAGTTTTCCAAACTCACAAGTTTTACAACAGATCATCAATCACTTAAGAGTTTCACGAGTTTTTCAATTCACAAGTTTCATAATCAATCCGCGATTGGGGCCAACTTCTGATGCTCGATCTCATAACTATCCTTTAACACTGCCTAAAAAAATTGAATTAGAAATTATAGAAAATACAATATAATGTAAGCTACTTTTAAAAAAAATATCATTCCATAAACTTAAATCTAAATAGAATAATGATCTTGTATAATTCCAAACCTATTCAGAAATATGATCTTGAATGCACTCCGTCAACTCGGCCCGAACCTCATCAATTTGATCACGAGAGGAACCTGTTTTTGTGAACTGTGAACACAGACAAATTAAATTGGCGAGTGGTTAATGGGAAAAACAATCAACACTGATCACTTTGCAATTCTAAATAGTTAATGTCAAAGAATTTGAGATAAGCTTAATATAGTTACTATTGATCTCGGTGAATCTCTCTCGATAGTCTCAACTTCCTCAATAATTTGTTTCATGTATCTCATCACAAAAAAACCACATTGTTTCGCATCCGGTTGTTGAGGAGCCTATATATGGTAATTATTGTCAAATAGTTAACGAAAATTATACACATTCCAATATATGTTAAACAAAAGTATACATACCTTAACTAATTCCCACTTAGCATTTTTTCTCCCTTTCCTTCCCTTGGTAGAATTAAACAAGCGTAATGCCCTTCATACGTTATGAATATTTGTTATATAAAATTTATATTAAAATATAAATTTACTGACAGAAATCTGAACTCACATTTCCATTACGTATTTACAATCATCATCTCGAATGCGGGAACTAAGGGAATCCAACACATAAATAGTATCCTTGTAAGGTTCAATTACACTGAGAATCCAATGGAAACTAGGCAAAGACATATGGTTAGATCATAAAATTTAATAAATTAGCGAATGGAAGCATTTTAAAGTGAAGTTTTATTTTGCACTTACCCGACATTACATGACACCAAAACAATTTCATCTGATGATGCACCGGTTAGCCTATCAGCTAAAAGAGTTGCCCTTTGGTTCAGCGTTTCAAGCTTAGCTGTTTTGTCTTGTGCCATTTTTGCTAGAAATGGGATTTTGTGGGGATTCATAAATCTGAATTTCTTTGTAGTGTTATCTTTCAGCTTCTTTTTATACAGACACCTATCAATGCAAAGAAAATAAAATTAAGATACGAAACAATAATATAAAGCAAACATAAGGATCACTCATAATGTTTCATTAATGAATATAAAACATCATCTGTGAAGAAAATGTTTCTAAAATTGCTTAAATAATTTCACTTACCATATGTAGGCAACGATCAAATTTACTGAAATTGGCTCCAAATGATACAAAGAATTTATATCCTCAAGGTCCAGAAAAAGTTCACAATCTTCATCAAAAACTTCATTATCTAAACGCAGTGATATACACCTTCCTCCATCTAGAGCATGCTTACTGTAACAATATAACATATGTAATGATCTTGGGACACTTGTTGACAAACTAGGTTTCTTTTGTGGTTGTTCAAACTTCTTCCTTCCAGGCTTCTAATAATATCAAATGTAAACAAGTTAGATAGCTAGGTTGAATAATAATACAGTCACAATTTAACTTGAACTATAATAACTCATATACCTTCTCTTGCTTCACAATCTGCTGTTCAGGCCAAGCCACAACAGATCCTATGGCATCACCAATGACTTCACATTCACTTGGAATTGGATATGGCAAATGAGCTGATTTGTCCACTGCTTGATCAATGGAGACTCGAATGCAATTAATGGGAAATGGAACACCATGAAGCATTTTATCCTGTCCATTGAAACCAACAATTGTACCATATGCAGCAATATTTGTGGCAGATTCCAATGTCAGCGCAACTGATTGACCCTAAAATATAAAAAGGCATTTCGATTATTTTCAGTTTATAACGCTATACTAAAAATGAATATAACTATAACTTTGCTTTTATTATACCTGTAACACATCATCTTTACGGATAATCTGTACATCATCTTCGGTAATATTCATCTGATGAAACTTCACCGAGCAACTACCTTTGTCATCAATTGAATTTTTCCATGCACCCCTTTTATGCATCATAGCTTCAAGTTTTTGGATGCGTACATCTTGTTGTGAAATTTGCATCTTCGCCTCCTGCATCTCCCTTTTATGCTCAGCGATTATTTCTAGGGTAACATCAAATTTCTTCCTTGTTCTAGGAACATTAAAATAGATTGTTGGGTTGATATGACCTCCTATACCCCGCACGCGGCCAGCAATTTCTTGAGTATCAAGTGCCTTGGTCAGAATATCCTCTTTTGGTCCTTCAATTTGTAGCTTACGCTCCCTCTTTTGTTGTATATATTCATCCTGTTATGCAACATTAAAAGAAATTATTATTATACAAGGTATCATTTTATTAAATTTACAGGTTTTATGTATTGTTAATTTGCTTACAATCTTGTGGACTGTGTTCACCAAATCTTCTCCTTGAAACTCTCCTCCTTTGTTGGCGCGTCCTTTCTTCCACATAATAGCTCTGTTGATGTCTTTATCATCACATAATTTATTCGCCTACAACAAAGAAAAATCAAATGACAAATGTGAAATAATTTTATGTGAATCATTTGGAATGGTTCTTAAAGGAAATATAGTTTACAAATACTTACAATTTCTTCAGCAAAGCGTGCATATCCTTTGCGTGAGAGTCAATGAGGATATCTATTCTTTTTTCCTTCGCTCTTTATTATCATCACTGAGTTTCTAGTTATTTCAAGCATGGGATATATCAAATTTGAATAATACATAGTGACTTTTGGTCGAACAGTTTCAAAAGAAAATATATTAAGAAACTTACAATGAATTCTTCTGAAATCCGACTAATGACAAACGCACGCCAATCTTCTCTTGTAATTTCAAAGCCAACAGGTGGCTCATTTAGCTCCTCAGGTTTGTCACGCCTGCTCATAATGAATTTTTGGGTGAGATGGGTTTTGTATTGCCTCCACTTACTGTTTGCATATCTCAAACATCCCTTTTTCCACCTTGAATCCACATTATACATCAACTGTACATCACATAAGTGGAAAACATTAATAAGATTAACACAAACGACATTAAATATATATAATTAGAAGGTAAAGATTATAATTGTTAAAAATTGCTAACTTACATTCACTGATTCCCATATTAATTCTTTACTAGCAGCTGGGACATGCTTCCATGTCTTGTATTTAATATTAATTTTTTGCCGAGCCAGCACACCAATGTAACTTTGCATCGCTACAGCAGCTGGTCCTATCGATTGTCCTAATTGATTGAATGACACATCCTTTCGAATACCTTGCATTCTTTGCTTCGAAAGCTTATCTAACTGTGTCCAACCTCTAGAAGTTCTTGAGGTGGTGGTTTCTTTGGAATCCACCACTCTATCAACCTCGCAACTCTGTTCAATGTCATCTATTCTGACTTCTTTGCCCTTATTCTCCAACTTAGTAATTTGGCTTATTCTTTTACTCTTCCGAACTGACTGACCACCTTCACAACTTGCTGTAACACCCCAAAAATTTGTCAATGTAAAATCATGACAATGTATGAAAATGGTTATAATGAAATGATATAAATTTCATGCAATCACATGCTATAAAATGTTATGAATGCATGAAATATTATATGCATGAGATATTATATTCATGAAATATTATTATCATGAAATATTAGCATGAAATATTATATTTATGAAAATGGAATATTGAAAATATTATGAAATAATATTTTTGGAATATTATGAAATATTCTGAATTCATAAAATATTATTCATATTATGAATTTCATGATGGGCTTGGTTTATTGGGCTTGGAAATGAATGGTGCTAAAAAGAAAGTGCAAAGTGGAGGAAGCAAGGATTGAACCTTGGACCTCCTAGTTGCACTCACCATGTCATAACCAATGAACCAAGCAATAATCTTGTAGAAGGAGTAAGGAACATGCTTGCTAAGTGGGTAAGAGTGAAGAGACATGTCTTTTCATGAGAAAAGTATAAATAGGTGGAAGTTGGAGCAACTTCCTTCTTTCCTTTTCTTCTTCCTCTTCATCTTCCAAAATCGAAAACCCCTTTCTTCTCTTCTTTCCATTTTCGAAAACCCTAGGCAAGGGTTCTAACCCTAGGGCAATTGCAAGAAGGGGAAACCAAGTGTTAACACTCCCTACCAAGACCAAGGAATATTAGAAAGAAGTTTTGGATGGAAAGGATCTTCGCATACCCTCCAAGTGTAGGGTACCCTACAGTTTAAGAGAAGGTTAAATTCCAGCGCTAGGATGTAAGTATCCTCTCGCCTGTGGCATAATTGTTATCGAATGTATGTTAGATTCATTCTTTTGAAAATTCACAAGAACTTCCCTAGTGGAAGTTTCGGCCAACCCTTGTAAGAGGTCCAAGTGAAGTTTTCTTTGTCAAATCTTGATACATGTTAGTGCCCTAGGGATTCTATACACCTATGTGTTGTTCCTAAATTTTTGGGAGAACAAAACACTAGGGTTTCCCCTTGGGAGACTTTCGGCCACCCCCTTAGAGGGAGGCCTTGGTCCCTTTGGTTATAAGATTACATTCCTTAAAACTTAATGTAAATGTGTATGGGTTTTCTTAATGGTGTTATGTACAAAATTCTAGGGTTACCCCTTGTGTAGGTTTCGGCCAAGAGAAGAATGGCTAGAGTTTTTGGTATTGCTTGATATCCTAATATGTTCCCATGATTAGTGGTGTAGATAACATGTTTGTGTGAATGTTTGTGTGAAGGTTGGATGTCAAAAAAAAAAACCTAGCCTAGTCATGTTACACCATTCGGCCAACCCTAGGGAAATTAGGGTTCAAGGTTGAATGATTTTCCCTATGATATATCCATGCTTAATGATATAAGTGAAGTGTTTGTGAGAATGCTTGAATGAATGCTTGGTGGGAAAACCAAATTCCTTACTTGTATGTTTCGGCCAACCCTGGTTCTAGGGTTGGGAAGTACCTAATGAGACCATGAAGCATGCTATTACATATGTGATATGTGTATAAATTATGTGACCTATCTTGTTAGGTATAAAAGCATGCCTTATAGCCCATGGGGCACTCTTATGACATGAATATGATGTGATTGAGATGTGGTTGATAATATGCCTAAAAGGAGATACTCTATTGAAACTGGGATCAAGAGCACCCGAATGCGTGGTGTGTCCCTAGGGGATCAAGAGCACCCGAATGTGTGGTGTGTCCCTTTGAGAAGTGATTAAGAGTACCCTTAGGCATATACATATATGAGTAATTGCATGATAAAATTACTTTACTTTGAAAAGTTGTCTACCCGACTCGGAAGGGGGTCGTTAAACAAATCCAATGAGCATGTTAAGGTCATGGCATTGGTAGGACGGAAGGGTCCTGCTCTAATTAGATTGGTGGCTCGCTACCCCAATTTATTAGGGAACGCGCATGATGATGTGGTACGACAACTGGGCCCTGGATGATGATATGTTATTTTGAAGTACTTACCATTATGGAACTTTTTGAAAAACATATTTTCTCATTATGTGATGATCTTGTTCTGTAAAGTACTTAGAGATATTTGATGTGATGCTTTGATGAGATGCTTATGATGCATGATGCTTTGATGAGATGCTTATGGGGCTTATAATCTTGTTCTATCTTGATTACTGTGTACATGATATGATGTATCGATATGATTTTGCGAGTAGGCCCGGATTCTTACTAAGCATGTTTTGCTTACTAGTTCCTGTTATTTTTTTTCTTATGCTGCAGATAGCGGTAAGAAATACTCGAACTAAAGGAAGAGGCAGAGGGAAGGTTGGAGGATGTGTGTGGTGATGGCTCGGGAAAGGATGAAAGATTCTATCTACCTTAGTTTGTCTAGAATCTAACTGCTTCCTATGAAAGATTGAAATTGTATTGCTATACTCTGAATGTATGATGATTGTGACTACTCTACTGTTAGAGATATGAAACCTAAACCATGTTAGCTAATACTATCATTAATGTCTAAATATTGTAATATGCATGCTAAGTAAAATGTTAGATAATTGCCATTTTCTATTCCTTATGAATGCTTCTTTTGTATATGCCTCTTTTGCATGTATCTAAGGCTAGATAACCTTTGCTATGTGCTTACTTGAGATTTCATGCTATAGTGTGTTAAATGCTTTCCATATTAGGTTGTAAATGCATGTAGATATAAATGAATTATTTGATTGGAAAACCTTGCTTGGTAATTTAGTGTTCAATAAGCATGCTTATTACTAGTTCATGTATTGTAACTGTTTTGTTTGGATATACATGTTTAATATGATTGCATGATATGAATGTGTGGACCCGTAACCCCGCCTTTAGGGTAGATATAAGGTCGGGCGTTACAAGTTGGTATCAGAGCAGATTTCCCCTCCATCACACACACATCAAGCTTCCTTCTGCCGCTTCCAAGTAAGAAATCCTAAACTCGCTTATATTATTTCATGTACAGTAATGATATTGATAGAAATGATTTATGCTTGCATGATATAGAAATGATTAATGCTTGCATAAAGTAGTAATTATGTTAGCTTAATTATCACTTGTATGATATTAATGACTATGTATAGAAATGATTCGTGCTTGCATGAAGTAGTGTTTATGATAGTTGAATTATCACCTGTATAATATATATGATAAGTAATTGTAAGATAGGTGAACATGAACACTATTTTGATAATTTAGAACTTGGGTAGGAGAGTGGTTACATATAGTAATCACCAGGGTAAACTACACCGATTAGGTGTGTGTTTTCCTCTGTATACATTTGCGAATTGAGAAAGGAATGGTTTTGTACTAACCATGTCATTTTTTTTCAATTCCAGATGTTGCCTGAGGACTACCCTGAGAGATGTCGCGAGCTGCTGGAGCAGATAGAGACTGTTAGGGATTGGCCGGTTCTGGGAATCCAAGGCACCATAGGATTCTTGGATCGGCTCTTCTGGAAACTGGAGCGGGAAGGGTTTCCAGCCACGGACGATCATAGGATCGGAGCTTTACTCCGTTCCTTGCCCAACCGGGCAAGAGAGGTAGCACACCAGATCTGGGGACAGCACCGATGCCGTATGCCCTATACGAGGTTGTGCAGGCAGCTCCTTCACCATGAGTTCCCCGCGGACCTGGGAGACTCAGAGGAGGACCCTGACTCCGAGGAGGACTCTGAGCCGTCCGAGGAGGACTCCGAGCCGTCCGAGGAGGACTCCGAGCCGTCTGAGGAGGACCCTGAGCCGGTTGAGGAGGATCCCGAGCCCTTGGAGGAGGATCCCGAGCCCTTTGAGGAGGATCCTGAGCCCGTCGAGGAGGATCCTGAGCCCGTCGAGGAGGATCCCGAGGCCTTCGAGGAGGACCCCGAGCCCTTTGAGGAGGACCCCGAGCCGTTCGAGGAGGACCCCGAGCCCTTCGGGGAAGACCCCGAACTCTTCGAGGAGGATCCAGAGCTGCTGGGGATGTTTGAGGAAGACCTCGAAGCGGACGAGGAGATTTTCGAGATTGAAGATGAGGACCCGATGGGGACAGTTGAGGATCCTGAGGCGGGCCAGAGGGTGATGAGTGAGGAGATAGTAGGTGTCGCTATGTTATTCTTTATGTTGGGCATCACGGCAGCCCGTCTCGCTCACTGAGTGGACTAGTTGTATGTGAACTTATAAGAATGAATAAAATAAATTTCGGTTGGTATAATAACTAAAATCTCATTTATCCGATATTGATTATGCGACATAGAAGGACGGGTCGATGCGTATGTGTATCGACTATCGGGCATTAAACAATGTGACCATAAAGAACAGGTACCCTCTACCCAGGATAGATGACCTGTTCGATCAGTTAAAGGGAGCTACGGTTTTCTCTAAGATCGATCTGAGGTCTGGTTATCACCAAGTCCGGGTGAAAAATGAGGATATACCCAAAACTGCTTTCCGGACGAGATACGGACATTATGAGTTCGTAGTAATGCCGTTTGGAGTCACTAATGCTCCGGCAATATTCATGGACCTTATGAATCGGATTTTCTCGGCATTTCTTGACAGATTTGTGATCGTCTTCATCGACGACATCCTTATTTATTCGAGGACTTCCGAAGAGCATGCAGAGCACCTGCGTATAGTATTACAGATTCTTCAGAAAGAACAACTGTATGCTAAATTTTCGAAATGTGAGTTCTGGCTGAATCAAGTGTCATTCTTGGGACATATTATCTCCAAGGACGGAGTGATGGTCGACCCAATTAAAATTGAGGCCGTAAGTAATTGGTCCAGACCCAAGAATGCCAGTGAGGTCAGAAGTTTTCTGGGGTTAGCCGGATATTACAGAAAATTCGTAGAGAATTTCTCTCGGATTGCAGCCCCTATGACAGCTCTTACAAAGAAAGATAAGAAATATATCTGGACCGACGAATGCGAGAAGAGTTTCTCTGAACTGAAAAGGAGACTGACTAGCGCTCCTATATTGACTCTTCCGGAAAATGATACGGGTTTCGATATGTACAACGACGCATCCAAACTTGGACTCGGAGCTGTACTTATGCAAAATGGGAAGGTAATTGCCTATGCCTCTAGGCAACTAAAGGAACATGAAAAGAATTATCCTACCCATGATTTGGAATTAGCAGCGGTGGTCTTTGCGCTGAAAACATGGAGGCATTATTTATATGGCACTCAGTGCAAGGTCTTTACTGATCACCAAAGTCTGCGGTATTTCTTCACCCAGAAGGACCTGAATATGCGACAACGCCGATGGCTCGAGTTGGTCAAGGACTACGACTGTGAGATCCTGTACCATCCGGGAAAAGCCAACAGGGTAGCCGATGCTCTTAGTAGAAAATCATGTGCTACTTTAATATCTTTGTCGGCTTTGTCACAACCCTTAGGGAAAGAGATTATGGATTTCAGAATCGAGATTATATCGGGACAGCTTTCTACTCTACAGATTGCGCCGACATTGTTTGATGGTATTCTGGAGAAGCAGAATCTTGATCCGAGTCTTCGAAGAATCCGGCAGGAAATTCTCGAAGGCAAGGACGAGGGATTCCGGATTTCCGAGAACGGAGTTGTATATTTCCGGGATCGATTATGCGTTCCCGACGACTCCGACTTACGGACGAGGATACTCGAAGAAGCTCATGGCACACCTTATGCGATGCATCCTGGGTCTACCAAGATGTATCAAGATCTGAAAGGCAAATTTTGGTGGTCCGGTATGAAGAAAGATGTAGCCCATTATATCAGCATGTGTTTGACCTGCCAGAGGGTCAAAGCAGAACACCAGAGACCTGGGGGAGTTCTGCAGCCTCTACCTATTCCCGAGTGGAAATGGGAGGACATATCTATGGATTTCATATCAGGGCTACCTCGGACTACTAATGGATATGATAGTATATGGGCTATTGTGGACCGACTGACCAAGTCCGCACATTTTCTGGCTATCCGGATGACTTATTCAGTTGAGCAGCTGGCGCAACTGTACGTCAAGGAAATTATCCGACTACACGGAGTTCCCAAGACCATTATCTCTGATAGGGATGGTCGATTTACTTCAGATTTTTGGGGACACGTGCAGAAGGCCCTTGGCACGAAGCTGAAGTTCAGTACAGCCTTTCACCCCCAGACTGACGGGCAGACTGAACGGGTAAACCAGATACTAGAAGATATGTTACGAGCTTGCGCCTTGGACTACAAGGGAAGCTGGTGTCGATACCTGAGCCTGGCAGAGTTTGCTTATAACAACAGTTATCAGGCTACTATTGGGATGGCACCGTACGAGGCACTATACGGCCGAAAATGCAGATCTCCTTTATGCTGGCATGAGAGTGGTGAAAAGAGGGAGATGGGACTCCAGACTGATATTATTGATGAGACCACTCAGGCCATAAAGAAGATCCGCCAGAGGATAGAGACTGCTCAGAGTCGGCAAAAGAGCTACGCTGATAAGCGACGTCGACCACTTGAATTCGACATTGGGGATTCGGTATTTCTGAAGGTAGCCCCTATGAAAGGGGTGATGAGATTTGGAAAGAAAGGGAAACTGAGTCCACGATACGTGGGACCCTACCAGATTTTGAGACGAGTAGGCAAAGTGGCCTACGAACTGGAGTTACCGCCAGAAATGGCGGCTATCCACAATGTCTTCCATGTGTCGATGCTCAAGAAGTGTATCCCTGAGGCGATTCAAATTATAGAACCTCCACCAGTGCAAGAACAGGAGCGCCTTAGTTCTGAACGCCGGCCGATCCAGATCCTTGATCGGGAAGTTAAAAGGCTAAGGAACAAGGAAATACCCTTAGTGAAAGTTCTGTGGCGGAACGAGCAGTTCGAAGAAGCCACCTGGGAACAGGAAGATACAATGTGATTAAAGTATCCGGAACTATTTTAAAGTTCGGGACGAACTTTTTATAAGGTGTGTAGGATTGTAACACCCCAATTTTTACAATTTGAATACCTGGGGAATTGTTTAAAGTTCGGGACGAACTTCCTATAAGAGGGGGAGGATTGTAACACCCCAAAAATTTGTCAATGTAAAATCATGACAATGTATGAAAATGGTTATAATGAAATGATATAAATTTCATGCAATCACATGCTATAAAATGTTATGAATGCATGAAATATTATATGCATGAGATATTATATTCATGAAATATTATTATCATGAAATATTAGCATGAAATATTATATTTATGAAAATGGAATATTGAAAATATTATGAAATAATATTTTTGGAATATTATGAAATATTCTGAATTCATAAAATATTATTCATATTATGAATTTCATGATGGGCTTGGTTTATTGGGCTTGGAAATGAATGGTGCTAAAAAGAAAGTGCAAAGTGGAGGAAGCAAGGATTGAACCTTGGACCTCCTAGTTGCACTCACCATGTCATAACCAATGAACCAAGCAATAATCTTGTAGAAGGAGTAAGGAACATGCTTGCTAAGTGGGTAAGAGTGAAGATACATGTCTTTTCATGAGAAAAGTATAAATAGGTGGAAGTTGGAGCAACTTCCTTCTTTCCTTTTCTTCTTCCTCTTCATCTTCCAAAACCGAAAACCCCTTTCTTCTCTTCTTTCCATTTTCGAAAACCCTAGGCAAGGGTTCTAACCCTAGGGCAATTGCAAGAAGGGGAAACCAAGTGTTAACACTCCCTACCAAGACCAAGGAATATTAGAAAGAAGTTTTGGAAGGAAAGGATCTTCACATACCCTCCAAGTGTAGGGTACCCTACAGTTTAAGAGAAGGTTAAATTCCAGCGCTAGGATGTAAGTATCCTCTCGCCTGTGGCATAATTGTTATCGAATGTATGTTAGATTCATTCTTTTGAAAATTCACAAGAACTTCCCTAGTGGAAGTTTCGGCCAACCCTTGTAAGAGGTCCAAGTGAAGTTTTATTTGTCAAATCTTGATACATGTTAGTGCCCTAGGGATTCTATACACCTATGTGTTGTTCCTAAATTTTTGGGAGAACAAAACACTAGGGTTTCCCCTTGGGAGACTTTCGGCCACCCCCTTAGAGGGAGGCCTTGGTCCCTTTGGTTATAAGATTACATTCCTTAAAACTTAATGTAAATGTGTATGGGTTTTCTTAATGGTGTTATGTACAAAATTCTAGGGTTACCCCTTGTGTAGGTTTCGGCCAAGAGAAGAATGGCTAGAGTTTTTGGTATTGCTTGATATCCTAATATGTTCCCATGATTAGTGGTGTAGATAACATGTTTGTGTGAATGTTTGTGTGAAGGTTGGATGTCAAAAAGAAAAACCTAGCCTAGTCATGTTACACCATTCGGCCAACCCTAGGGAAATTAGGGTTCAAGGTTGAATGATTTTCCCTATGATATATCCATGCTTAATGATATAAGTGAAGTGTTTGTGAGAATGCTTGAATGAATGCTTGGTGGGAAAACCAAATTCCTTACTTGTATGTTTCGGCCAACCCTGGTTCTAGGGTTGGGAAGTACCTAATGAGACCATGAAGCATGCTATTACATATGTGATATGTGTATAAATTATGTGACCTATCTTGTTAGGTATAAAAGCATGCCTTATAGCCCATGGGGCACTCTTATGACATGAATATGATGTGATTGAGATGTGGTTGATAATATGCCTAAAAGGAGATACTCTATTGAAACTGGGATCAAGAGCACCCGAATGCGTGGTGTGTCCCTAGGGGATCAAGAGCACCCGAATGTGTGGTGTGTCCCTTTGAGAAGTGATTAAGAGTACCCTTAGGCATATACATATATGAGTAATTGCATGATAAAATTACTTTACTTTGAAAAGTTGTCTACCCGACTCGGAAGGGGGTCGTTAAACAAATCCAATGAGCATGTTAAGGTCATGGCATTGGTAGGACGGAAGGGTCCTGCTCTAATTAGATTGGTGGCTCGCTACCCCAATTTATTAGGGAACGCGCATGATGATGTGGTACGACAACTGGGCCCTGGATGATGATATGTTATTTTGAAGTACTTACCATTATGGAACTTTTTGAAAAACATATTTTCTCATTATGTGATGATCTTGTTCTGTAAAGTACTTAGAGATATTTGATGTGATGCTTTGATGAGATGCTTATGATGCATGATGCTTTGATGAGATGCTTATGGGGCTTATAATCTTGTTCTATCTTGATTACTGTGTATATGATATGATGTATCGATATGATTTTGCGAGTAGGCCCGGATTCTTACTAAGCATGTTTTGCTTACTAGTTCCTGTTATTTTTTTTCTTATGCTGCAGATAGCGGTAAGAAATACTCGAACTAAAGGAAGAGGCAGAGGGAAGGTTGGAGGATGTGTGTGGTGATGGCTCGGGAAAGGATGAAAGATTCTATCTACCTTAGTTTGTCTAGAATCTAACTGCTTCCTATGAAAGATTGAAATTGTATTGCTATACTCTGAATGTATGATGATTGTGACTACTCTACTGTTAGAGATATGAAACCTAAACCATGTTAGCTAATACTATCATTAATGTCTAAATATTGTAATATGCATGCTAAGTAAAATGTTAGATAATTGCCATTTTCTATTCCTTATGAATGCTTCTTTTGTATATGCCTCTTTTGCATGTATCTAAGGCTAGATAACCTTTGCTATGTGCTTACTTGAGATTTCATGCTATAGTGTGTTAAATGCTTTCCATATTAGGTTGTAAATGCATGTAGATATAAATGAATTATTTGATTGGAAAACCTTGCTTGGTAATTTAGTGTTCAATAAGCATGCTTATTACTAGTTCATGTATTGTAACTGTTTTGTTTGGATATACATGTTTAATATGATTGCATGATATGAATGTGTGGACCTGTAACCCCGCCTTTAGGGTAGATATAAGGTCGGGCGTTACACTTGCTTTAGTAGATGCCATTGATCTGTAACAACTTATACTGAGCAACATAAGTTGTAGTTAGCGACATGCATAAACTCACAGCAACATGATAAATTAAACGATAAAAGCACAACAATATGATAAATTTACAGTAACAAGATTAATTTACAGCAACAAACTCACAGCAGTATGATAAAAATTGAAAGATAATAGCAGAAACTTATATTGTCCACATAATTATCCCCACAGGTTAAATGTTTACAAACTTATATTCAAAAGTAGAAATTGTGTAATTAAATCTTGTCAATCCAACTTCCATCACAGTCTTCACGAATACATGGCGGTTCATTATCATCTTCTCCGTCAATATCCATTGATGCTAACCCCCTACTAAAACATTGATAGTGGATAGCAGTGTCCTCTAACTCTTCGCCTTGTAGGTATTCAAAGTACTCTCTGTTTGGTGTTGCAAGTACAACACTCCATAAAGGATCTTCAGGATCTTCAATATAAAATACTTGCTTTGCTTGGCTAGCCAGGATAAAAGCATCAGATTTGAATCCAAGTCTATTGAGGCTTACCAATGTGAAACCAAGATCATCTACTTTAATACCGTTATTATGCTCCACCCAATTACATTTAAACATTGGAATTTGAAATTTATGGTAATCAACTACCCATATTTCTTCTATAACTCCATAAAAAATTATATCTGACACAATAGGTTTTTTATCTTTTACACTTGCAACTTGCATTGTCTTTGCAACTAAGCTGACTCCGGAGTTTTGAACAACTCGTATAGCATCCCGCTCTTGTGTAGCATAAGTAACCCCATCAATCAAATAGCTAGAGTACTTTAGGACTTGCTTGTTGGGTCCGCAAGCTAACCACTTCAATCTTTCTGAAACTTGATGAGTCAAATGGTCAACTACATCAATAACCTATATTTTTAATGTAAAAAACTTTGAGTTATGCATAAATATGATAATGATTGTATACCAATATGTAATACTAAAGTAACTTACACGATCACGCAACCAAGTAATAAACGTTCGATTATGCTCATCTTGTAACCACTTCTTGGACTTAGCCTTACGAGGAAAATTTTCATTCAAATACGCCATATGTTCCCTAATCAAATTATTTGGTATTAAAAAACCAATAGAACGTAAGCAAACCACATTAAAATATTAATAAGTTAGATTTCTTACTCGATATAGATATCAATCTCATCATCATTTGCCAATATGTAACGATGTGCTTGCGTCAACTCATCGTGAGTAGTGGAGCAGACTACTGCACCTGATAAAGGCTGAGTAAGTTCTATTTGTCGATGACTTGATGGGATCCCAATTGTGTGCACACTAGACAGATAGTATGAGCAAAATTCAACAGCCTCTTCAGTAATATAACATTCAGCCATACACCCTTCAGGTCGATTGCGATTTCGCACATAACCCTTCAAAATCTTCATGTATCTTTCAAATGGATACATATACCTATACCAAACTGGTCCACATAGTTTCACCTCCCGCACTAGATGAACAGTTAAATGAATCATTATATCAAAAAATGAAGGGGGAAAATACTTTTCAAGTAAACATAATATTGTCACAATCTCTTTTTGCATATCATCCAATCTTGAGACATCTATCACTTTATTACATAACATATTGAAGAAGAAACATAAGCGAGTGATAGTGACTCTGACATGTTTGGGCAAAACTCCACGTATCACCACTGGAAGCAATTGTTGAATTAAAGCGTGGTAGTCGTGTGACTTAAGGCTAACAAGTTTCAAGTCCTTCAACGACACCAAGTTTTTAACATTGGATGAGTAACATGATGGAAGTTGTATTCCATACAACGAATTGAAAATTTTTCTTTTCTCATCCTTACTAAGTGTATAGCATGCTGCTGGCAAAAATGTTTTCTTCTCCCCCATCCTTGGTGTCAAATCTGTCATTACATTCATTTCCAAAAGGTCTAATCTCGCTGCTACTCCATCCTTTTTTTTCCTGGAATATCAAGTAACGTTCCGGTAAGACTTTCACATACATTCTTTTCAATGTGCATCACATCAAGAACATGTCGAATGTGTAGATGTTTCCAATACTCAAGTTCAAAGAATATTGATTTTTTTTTCCAACATGATTTTACATCATCATTCGATTGAGACTTTCTACTCATTTTTCCCCAATGACAATTAATTCTTTCAACGCTTTCAAAAACCTCATCGCCACTTAATGGTTTAGGTGCCGGGTTCAACTCTTGCTTCCCATTAAATGCTTTCCGTTGCCTTCGATAAGGATGAGTTGCTGGTAGAAACCTTCTATGACCTGTATAAGACATTTTCCTACTATGCTTCAACCTTGTTGAATAGGTTTCTTCACCACAAATCGGACATGCATGATATCCTTTAACAATACATCCAGACATGTTCCAATATGCAGGAAAATCATTGATTGTACATAACAAGATAGCCCTAAGCAAGAATGTTTCTAGCTGATATGCATCATATGCTTTGACACCTATATCCCATAAGATTTTTAAGTCATCAATTAGAGGTGCTAAGTAAACATCAATATCATTTCCCAGCTGTTTGGGACCAGAAATTAACAATGTGAGCATCATAAATTTCCTCTTCATACACAACCATGGAGGAAGATTGTAAGTAATCATTAAAACTGGCCAACAACTATATGCAGAACTCATTAAACCATGGGGATTCATCCCATCAGCTGATATAGCTAATCTGAGATTTCTTGACTTAATACCAAAATCTGGCCACTTGCAATCAACTATTTTCCAAGAAGGTGTATCAGCTGGATGGCGCAAATATCCATCACAAAGTCTGTCTTTCGCATGCCAAGTCAACTGCTTAGATATATCTTTATTCCGAAACATTCTTTGAAATCTTGGAATAGGAGGGAAGTACCACAAAACCTTTGCAGGAACTCCTTCCTTTATCGTACTTTTTTGGCCCAACTTCCACCTCGACATCCCGCAAGTAGGGCAATTGGTTAAATTCTCATACTCCTTCCGGTATAAGATACAATCATTATGGCAAGCATGAATTTTTACATAATCCATCCCTAATGCAGATAAGCTTTTCTTTGCATCATACAAAGATAAAGGCAATTCATTGTCATTTGGAAGTATTTCTCCTAACAAACTGAGTAGATCAGTGAAACTTTTATCACTCCAGCTATATTTGGCCTTCAAGTTGAATAATTTCACAATTGCAGATAACCTTGTAAATTTAGTACATCCAGGATATAAAGGTTTCTCGGCGTCTTCAAGTAACTTATTGAATTGGGTTGGATTCTCAGCATAACTATCATATGTATCATGAATCATATTTATTGGTTTATCACGAACATATTCTCTAAGCCCTACTGGATCAATTTCATTTTGTGAAATCCCTATCATAGATCTTTCGCCGTGCCATATCCATGTATGATATGTCATATCTATACCGTTACAATACAGATGTGCCCTTATAGTTTGTATATTTTTCTTCTTTAGATTACCACATTTTGCACATGGGCAAGATATTCCCATATTCGGATCATTACTGTTTTCCAATACAAATATCAAGAAAGCCTCAACTCCATTCTCATATTCACGGGATAGTCTATCCTTTGACATCCATTCTTTGTCCATTCTTGTTTTAACTAATAAATCAACGATGAGCTAATACCTAAAAAGGAACTGTAATTAATAAATCTAAAATATTAACACAAACAATAGTGTGAAATAGTAATAAAATATTCAAACAATTAATCAAAATTGTATGTAGCTGTATGATTAGCAAAACATAGGAAGTAAATAATGTAGTAATACGCAATTGGATATTGTGTTAGCTTATTTCCTCAAGAGAAAAGCAGGTAGAACACTGTATAATAGGCCATGTTACTTTTACTATCTCATTCAGACTAATAATACAGATTATTCTTTCTTTAAAATGCAGATCTTGGGATTATCTTCAAAAAATATATATATACAAGATAGATATTTTATTGAGGCTCAATGTATGCTTAGTTGCTTTAAATATGGATTCGACGGTATAATAGTCCCTTATGTATTACTAGGTTGATTCCATCTCCACGTAGAAGATGATAGTAGAGGATGATAATTCTTAATATATCAACTAAAAGGTCTTTTAATAGAAGCTATGCTTCAATATCTAACATTGAATTCAGAAAATTTTGTTATACATCAGATCTAAAATAGATACATTTCTATTAATGAAAGACTCCATCTATGTACAGTTATTACACAAAATACAAAGCCCTTCTAATTGAGATAGCCAACTCCCAGATCCACTGACCTCAGTATTTTACATGATAAAAAAAATTCACTTTTAGTCACTCTGAAAAGAAAAAGGATGATTGTTTTCTTTGATAAGCAAAGTTGGAATTCGTACTATGGATCAGGTTCGCTCTTGACAGAATTGTCAAAGCCCTTCATGTAATGTGTGCGCTTCCAGTTTCAACTGTAAATCTATGTGACAATATCTCCTACATTAAGTTGATGCAAGTTAAAAGCTAGTTCCACCTTCATAGAATACTGACAAAATGGTTTCTTGATTTTAGATATGGGTGATCTAGGCACACACAACCTACAGCAATTATGTAACCCAATATAGGCTAACAATTTTTTTAAAAAATTAAAACAATGGGTAGATTCTCTGTTCTCCAAGTTCACTATGAATTCATCAAAGTTGTAATTCTTTACTAAAATGTAAATGTAATAAAAAAAAAGATGTCATCCTTCAAAATTTCAATCCGCTGTCTTTTTGTTTTACATGATCATTTTGTTTTGTGATTAGTAATCTTCATGAGGTAAATACAATCAAAGTTATCTTCTTGTTGCATTTTGTAGTTTATTCTTGTGATCATCTTATTTCTTTTATTTCATTCGTAGATTCTTAGAACACCTGATCTAGTACACCTAATAGCATACTGTTGTACTTCCAGGTTTGGGTTGCAACAGACACTGGGAATCTGGAAGTAGCATACATTCCATTTCAGAAACCCTTAAGGATTTCGGAAACCCTAAACTGGAAAATGCCTAGGGTTTTAGAATCTATCGATCTTACTCCCAAAGCGGTAAGAGAGAAGTGTGATTCGAGGAGGATGTACCTTGGTGTATTAATTTGCAACCCCCTTCTCCCTGAGCGTCACCAGCAGAAGCTTGAAATCTGACCGCCACAGAGTCAGAACGTCGGCGACTGTGAGAGAGAGAGATGGAGAGGGTAGTGGCGAGCGTCGTGATGCTGCCGCTGGGGTTCAGTTTCCACTCGACGGACGAAGAGCTCGTGGAGGATACTTCTTGGTGGTGAGCTAGGAGAAGATGTATGTTCACCAGATCGTACACAATGTCGATTTCGTGGAGAGGAGAAGACGAGGGAGGTGGCAATGAGGGAGGTGGAGGGAGGTGGAGGGAGATATTTCTCGGAGAAAAGAAGCGCGGAGAGATTTTTCGCGAGCCGCCGAGGGTTGGCAATGAGCGAGGTGGAGGGAGGGGATGTGTTTTTTATTTTAGCGGGAAATACGACAACGCTTTTAAAAAATGCTTTTGTAACAGCGTTGTCTTTCATCCGAAACCACAATACTAAGCACATCGCATCATTATAAAACGTTGTCGTTATTAAAAAGTAAAACACATAGACAACGCTTTTCACTAAAAACGTTGTAAAACAAAAAAAAGACAACGTTTTTTTTAAAAAACGTTGTCGATTGGGCGTTGTTGATTGCAAAAATTCTTGTAGTGGGTTCTGGCACTACCGGAGCTGTGCAACAGGGATGGGCACCTTAACAACGCCTCGGTTCGGGGACTACCGACTATGCTGTCCTTACCCTAGTAAGTCGGGGCTCGCGACCTCGGACTTGCTAGGGAGGCGCGCTATGATGTATGTATGTGGTACAAGCCGGGGACCCCAAATGATGTTATGATGATTATGTTTAAGCATTTAAAAGTATGTTTTAAAAGTTAAGCATCCCTTATGTATACGCTTTCCACTCATGCATCCATTCATGTTATGCATTATGCTATGTTGATAAGATTTTTATGCTTACGTTTCATGTTAATAAGTATGCATGAGAATGAATGATCTATGCCATGATTATGTTAAGAAGATGTTCATATGCTATGATAGGTATTATGCCATGCTTAGAATGTTCACTATGTTTATGTTTATGCCATGTATCATGTCATGCTTAGAATGTTTACTATGTTTAGGTTTATGCCAGGTATCATGCCATGCTTAGAATGTTTACTATGTTTATGTTTATGCCATAAATCATGCCATGCTTAGAATGTTCACCATGTTTATGTTCATGCCAAGCAATATGCCATGCTTAGAAGGTTCACTATATTTATGTTTATGCCATGTATCATGCCATGCTTAGAATGTTTACTATGTTTATGTTCATGCCATGCTATGTATGCAATAAGTGATTTAAGATGTTATGTTCTAAGTAGAGCACCAAGTATGTTAATGTTTCATGCGCTCACTATGAGATGATGAACGATGAATGGTTTTTGTGAGTAGGAAAGAGTCTTACTAAGCCTGTGTGCTTATAGTCTTATTTCCTTATACCGCAGATCATTCAAGGGGACAATGATGGAAGCAGCAGGAGGGCAAGAACGCATGTGTGTAGTAGTGACTTAGCCCAGGAAACTAAATGTTTACGGTTTATGCTAGAACTTCACCTTGGTTACTTATATGTTCGAATGATGACTTATGGAACCTTATGATATGATGTTATGTATGACATGATATGATGCTTAAGTTCAAAGTTAATATGCTAAGGTTCCCATGTCATTAAGTAGAATGGTAACAGGGCATGTATAAGTTAAAGTTATTCCGCTGCCTTATGATGTCTACATGCCCTAAGCATGTTAACGTAACGCCGCTTATGGAAAAAAAAAGCGGGCGTTACAGGTTGGTATCAGAGCAGTAACCATCTCACTACACACACATCAAGCCCTCTTCCTGCAGCTTCCAAGTAAGTACCTTTTTACATATCTGATAGTAGTAAGATGTTGTATGATTTTAAGATATGCAAGTATGAAAGGTACCTTAAGATATGTAATGATGAATGACATTTTATCTTCTTTTGGTGAATTAAATACTTAGAATTTAAGGGTAGGAAAGGGGTTATATATTTTAATCACTAGGGTAGAAGGAATGGATTTGCGTGTGTGTTTTCTCAGTGTATGTTTGCGAATTGAAAAAGAAAAGAAATGGTTTTGGTACTGACTATGTCAGTTGAGTACTAACTATGTCATTTTTTTTCTTTTTCCAATTCCAGATGTCGCATGAGGACTACACTGAGAGGTGCCGTGTATTGATGGAGCGGATAGAGGCGGTTGAGTATAGTCCGACCCTTGGAATTCAAGGCAACATGGGGTTTTTGGATAGGCTATTCTGGAAATTGGAGCAGGAAGGGTTTCCAGTTGTGGAAGATCATAGGATCGGAGCTCTGTTGCGTTCATTGCCCAATCGGGCAAGAGAGGTCGCTCATCAGATCTGGGGACAGCACGGATGCCGTATCTCGTATACGGAATTGGGTAGGCAGCTTCTCCGCCATGAGTTTTCGGAAGATCTGGGGGACTCGGAGGGGGGCCCGAGATGTACGAGGAGGACCTCGAGCCGTTCGAGGAGGACCCCGAGGAGGACCCCGAGCCGTTCGAAGAGGATCCTGAGATGTACGCAGAGGACCCCGAGCCATTTGAGGAGGACCCCGAGATGCTCGAGATGTTTGAGGAAGACCCGATGAGCGAGGACGATCTCGAGGTGTTCGGCGAAGACCTTGAGATGTTTGAGATGTTTGAGGAAGACCCCGGGATGTTTGGGGAGGATCCTGAAGTGGCTGAGGAGGTTCTCGAGATAGAGGAAGAGGATCCGATGGAGACAGTGGAAGATCCTGAGGTAGGTCAGGGAGGGATGAATGAGGGAGAGGCAGTGACTGCCATGATGTGCTTTGTTATGGGCCTGATGGCAGCCCATCTACTTCATTGAGTCCTGTTGGCTTTTGTGAACCAATAAGGTCTAGGTAGTCACAATACAATTTGTTAAGAATGTGGTTCAATCTTATGTTTATGAACCTGATATTAACAATGTGTGACCAATCATATCACACAATGGTGTCAAATTACATAAAGGAAATGATAGCGCTACGTGAAGACATAAAACAAAATGGGGATCTGGGTCTCCAGAAAATAAAACAGGAGATTTTAGAAGGAAAGGGCGAGGGTTTTCAAATCGCCAAAGGGGGGGTACTATACCTTAGGGATCGTCTATGTATCCCTAAT
Organism: Boesenbergia rotunda; assembly: GCA_024364735.1. Lineage (NCBI taxonomy): Eukaryota > Viridiplantae > Streptophyta > Magnoliopsida > Zingiberales > Zingiberaceae > Boesenbergia > Boesenbergia rotunda. Next base: position 418,956 of record JAGFNQ010000775.1, read on the forward strand.
GACCCGGAGCTTCGAAGAAAAATACTGACGAAAGCTCACGAAACCCCTTATTCAATGCATCCAGGATCCACCAAGATGTATCAAGATCTGAAGGAGAGGTTCTGGTGGTCCGGTATGAAGAGGGATGTGGCTCAGTATGTTAGTACTTGCATGACTTGCCAGCAAGTGAAAGCAGAACATCAGCGACCCGGGGGAGTTCTGCAGCCACTCGCAATCCCGGAGTGGAAATGGGAAGACATCTCTATGGATTTCATTTCAGGGCTTCCCAGGACTACAAATGGATATGATGCAATATGGGTGATTGTGGACAGGCTGACAAAGTCTGCTCACTTCTTGGCGATCAAGATGACTTACCCGATTGAGCAACTGGCTCAATTATATGTCAAGGAAGTAATCAGGCTTCATGGAGTTCCCAAGACCATCATCTCAGATAGGGATGGTCGCTTTACTTCGCATTTTTGGGAATGCGTTCAGAAGTCTCTCGGCACTAAGTTGCGTTTTAGCACCGCCTTTCACCCTCAGACGGACGGGCAAACTGAACGGGTGAATCAAATATTGGAAGATATGTTGAGAGCTTGTGCCCTGGATTTCAAGGGAAGTTGGTGTCGATATCTATGCTTGGCGGAATTCGCTTATAATAATAGCTACCAAGCTACTATTGGAATGGCACCTTATGAAGCCTTGTATGGGAGGAGATGTAGGTCTCCGATTTGCTGGTACGAGGGTGGTGAGAAGAAGGAAATGGGGCTCACAACGGAGGTTATCGATAGCGCCACCCTGGCTATACAGAATATTCGACAACGGATAGAGACTGCTCAGAGCCGGTAGAAGAGTTATGCCGACGTCCAGCGTAGACCACTGGAATTTAATGTTGGAGATCGGGTATTTCTCAAAGTGGCCCCTATGAAGTGGGTGACCAGATTTGGGAAGAAAGGGAAACTAAGTCCGCGCTATGTGGGGCCGTACCTGATTCTGAAAAGAGTCGGTAAAGTGGCATATGAGCTAGAGCTGCTTCCAGAGATGTCAGCTATCCATAACGTATTCCATGTGTCCCTGCTGAAAAAGTGTATCCCAAATATGGACCAAGTGATCGAGCCACAGACGGTGCAAGTGCAAGAGGACCTAAGCTATGAGAGCAGACCCATCCAGATTTTGGATAGGGAAGTCAAGAAGCTGAGGAGTAAGGAAGTGCCCTTAGTCAAGGTCCTATGGCAAAGTCAACGGTTCGAAGAAGCTACCTGGGAGCGCGAGGACGAGATGAGGCGCAAGTACCCGGAGTTATTCTAAGTTCGAGGACGAACTTTCACGAGGTATGGGGGATTGTAACGACCCGGAAAATTCTCTTAATATTTATTTAAAATATTAAGCATGTCTAGATAATTTTCTGAGGAACCTAGAAATATTAATACGAACTTTGGCCTAGAAAATCCATGTTTTCTCATTTAAATTGAGAAAACTAAGTACTAATGGGCCTTAGGTGGGTTTTTTAGTACCATGATCATAGGTGGATTTTAGGTAATAATTAGTATAAATATAAATAGGATTTAATTAGGCATATTAGCATGATTATGGGTACGTCTTAGCCTAATTTTTCCTATTTTAATGGAGAAATTAGGTACTAATGAGATTTAAATGGGCTCCAAAAATGGGTATTAATTAGGTAAAATTAATATAAATATAAAAGAATTTTATTTAGGAATATTAACATAATTATGGGTGATTTTAGGGGGATTTTCGGAATTTAGGAAAATAAAAAAAAATAAAATAAAAATAAAGGTGCATGAGCCAAGGATTGAACCTTGGACCTCTTGTACAACTATGTATGCTTTAACCAACTCATCTAGCAAGGGAATGTTATAAGGGAATGAAATGGAGATTGGTTGAGGCTTAAAAGAAGATGAAGGGTCATGGAGAGACTCTTCATTTACCTCTTTAATGGATGATAAATAGGGGGGTTTGGGAGTTTCTTTCTCTCTTCTTTCAATTGCATTTCCTCCTCTCCTCCTTCCTCATTCTAGCCGAACACCTCCAAGGGAGTTCTCCCTTGGAAAAGCTTCCACCAAGGCTTCATCTCCTAGATCTAAGGTCTTCACAAGAATACAAGGACAAGGGGGCTCTAGTATCCAAAGATCTTGCAATCTTCTTCTCTTCCTAGGTTCGAAAAATCAAGAAACCCAAGGTAAGACTCCCTCACCTGTGGTATAATAGTTCCTTATGATTTCCATGATTTTTAGCATGATATATTGGTTGGTTTTTGGATTTGATGTTGAAAGGAAAGAAAATCAAGAATCCTAGGTTTATGGGTTTCGGCCACAAGGATTTTTAGGTCTATAATTATGCTAAAAATCTGTATAATGTTATTTAAGGTTCCCTTATGATGTTTAGAGGTTAAGTATAATTTTTGGGAATTTTTGGACTACCCTAGGATACCCTAGGGTTTCGGCCAACATGAAAGAAACAAAGCAAGCACCCTAGGACACCCTAGGGTTTCGGCCACAATGTTTAAGGGTCTAAAATGATGATAAAAATCCCAATCATGATGTTTAATGTACTCTCATGATGTCTAGAGGTTTAATACAATTTTTGAGAATTTTTGGGGTACCCTAGAGACCCCATATGTTTCGGCCAACCTCAAGGACCCAAGGGTTAGGGTTGAGCCTTTAACTTCAAGTATATGTTTATGTGTTGCCATGATATAAGGGTGATGGAGGGTGATTATGTGAATTTTCACATGGCCTAGAGGCTCTACAAGTTTCGGCCAAGATGGGTTCATAGGGTAAAAGTTAGGATTTGTTTAAAGTAAGGGCCCCAATGGCCCTATGGTAAGATGTGATTAGTGTTTTATGATGGATTGGGGATTTTAATGGAATTTTTCCATACCCCCATGGCCTTATAAGTTTCGGCCAGCCCTAGGAAAGTGGCTTAAAGGTTAGGGTTAACCCTAATCATGAGCTCCAATGACTTCCTATGGTCTCCTAAATGATGTAGGGTTGTTCCTTCACCTTATGCTATGTTACATGTTTATGGAATTTATGGAACTCCACCTTGGAAGTTTCGGCCAAGCCTTATATCTAGGGTTTGGGGTGGAGTTAGGGTTCAAAGAATGATGGCTCATGGTTACCATAAAGTATTTATATGTATAGGATCAAGCATGTGGTAGAAATCATGTTAACCATAACCCTAAGGGTTAAGCACCATGTTTTATGCTTTTATGTTTTATGTTTATGATTGGATGCCATGCTTAATAGGGTTATTATGAATGTCTTACATCTTTATGCCATGTATTTGAATGGTAGGTAGAATGTTATGGAAACCCTACCTATGTATGCTTATGTGATGTAGAGAACCATGCTAAGTTATATGCTCATGTTATGTTAAGAACCATGCTAAGTTATTGTGTATGTTCATGATATGAATGATGCCATGATAAGTATGATAGGTTTATGTTCAGGATATGAATGATACCATGATAAGTATGATAGGGTTATGTTCACGATAAGAATGATGCTATGATAGGTATGTTATGTGAGGTTCATGATAAGAACGATGCCATGATAAGTATGTTATGTTTATGTTCATGATAAGAATGATGCATGCCATGTTGTATGAATAAAGATGCATGTCATGCTTATGAAAGAAGATGCATACCATGTTTATGAATGAAGATAATGCTCATGCCTTACAGGCATCATGATGTTATGCAATAAGAATGAACAATGAAAGGACAAGCATGTGTTAAGTCATGCTTTATGTAACATGGTTATGCTATGAATGTATGATGAATGATGAAACATGAAAAGTATTTTACTTTATGTATGGGCTTGTACCGGACCGAAGTATGGGTCCAAGGGATGGGCACCTTAAGAACGCCCCGGTGTTGGACTACCGAAGCTGTCCACGGTTCTGGCACTACCGGAGCTGTGCAACAGGGATGGGCACCTTAAGAACGCCTCGGTTCGGGGACTACCGACTATGCTGTCCTTACCCTAGTAAGTCGGGGCTCGCGACCTCGGACTTGCTAGGGATGCGCGCTATGATGTATGTATGTGGTACAAGCCGGGGACCCCAAATGATGTTATGATGATTATGTTTAAGCATTTAAAAGTATGTTTTAAAAGTTAAGCATCCCTTATGTATACGCATTCCACTCATGCATCCATTCATGCTATGCATTATGCTATGTTGATAAGATTTTATGCTTACAGTTCATGTTAAGAAGTATGCATGAGAATGAATGATCTATGCCATGATTATGTTAAAAAGATGTTCATATGCTATGATCGGTATTATGCCATGTATTATGCCATGCTTAGAATGTTTACTATGTTTATGTTTATGCCATAAATCATGCCATGCCTAGAATGTTCACCATGTTTATGTTCATGCCAAGCATTATGCCATGCTTAGAAGGTTCACTATATTTATGTTTATGCCATGTATCATGCCATGCTTAGAATGTTTACTATGTTTATGTTCATGCCATGCTATGTATGCAATAAGTGATTTAAGATGTTATGTTCTAAGTAGAGCACCAAGTATGTTAATGTTTCATGTGCTCACTATGAGATGATGAACGATGAATGGTTTTTGTGAGTAGGAAAGAGTCTTACTAAGCCTGTGTGCTTATAGTCTTATTTCCTTATACCGCAGATCATTCAAGGGGACAATGATGGAAGCAGCAGGAGGGCAAGAACGCATGTGTGTAGTAGTGACTTGGCCCAGGAAACTATATGTTTACGGTTTATGCTAGAACTTCACCTTGGTTACTTATATGTTCGAATGATGACTTATGGAACCTTATGATATGATGTTATGTATGACATGATATGATGCTTAAGTTCAAAGTTAATATGCTAAGGTTCCCATGTCATTAAGTAGAATGGTAACAGGGCATGTATAAGTTAAAGTTATTCCGCTGCCTTATGATGTCTACATGCCCTAAGCATGTTAACGTAACGCCGCTTATGGAAAAAAAAAGCGGGCGTTACACTCACAGTTTGTGTTAAAGATGTTGGGGTACATTGAGCGACTGAGCACACTCGATTTTGCAATGGATCATGAACTAAGTATTGACTTAATTCTGAATTGTTTGCCCAAAAGTTATTCACAATTTGTGATGAACTATCGGATGAACAAACTAGAGACCACCATTCTCGAGTTGCTCAACCTGCTGAAGACTGTAGAGCCTTCTGTAAAGCCGGATCAAAAGACGGTACTGTTAGTTGGTTCCTCGAAGAAAGGTTCTAAGAGGAAGGCCAAAGAACAGAATAAAGGAAAGAAGAAAAAGGCCAAAAAGACTGAAAAGAAACCAAAAGGCACTTGCCATCATTGTGGCAAGGAGGGTCACTGGCGAAGAAACTGCAAGGTTTATCTTGATTCCTTAAAGAATAAGGCATCCGATGCCCCATCCTCTTCAGGTATCTTCGTTATTGAATGTCACTCTATTTCCTCAAATACCTGGGTACTTGATACTGGGTGTAGCTCACATATATGTAATGACATACAGGGGCTAAGGAATAGAAGAAGACTCGTCAAAGGAGAAGCGAATTTGCGAGTTGGAAATGGAGCAAAGATTGCTGCTGTTGCCATCGGAACATATTTGCTAAAGCTCCCCACTGGACGTGTCTTAGAATTGGATAATTGTTATTTTGTTCCTTCGTTAATAAAGAACATTGTATCTATTTCATGTTTGAATGAAAAGGGTTATCATTTAACTTTTTGTAACAATTGTTGTTACATAACTTTAAATGGCGTTCTTTATGGGAATGGAACTTTGTGCAATGGTATCTACACGTTAGATTTATCCAGTGACATTTTCAATATCGAAGTTAGCAACAAACGTGCTCGAATAGATAATCGAATAGACTCCTACACTTGGCATTGCCGTCTTGGCCATGTAAGTAAGAAACTCATGACCGAATTACACCGATGTGGAATTCTGGAATCATTTGAACCCGGTTCATTTGATACATGCGAATCATGCTTAAAAGGCAAGATGACCAAATTACCCTTTCCTGGAAAAGGCAATCCAGTGGGAGAATTGCTTGGACTAATACATACTGATGTATGTGGACCAATGTCAACTCTTGCACAAGGAGGCTATAGCTACTTCATCACCTTTATCGATAATCACTCACGATTCGGGTATGTGTTCTTGATGAAACACAAATCTGAAGCCTTTGAGAAATTCAAAGAGTTCAGAAATGAAGTAGAGAAACAGCTTGGCAAAAGTATTAAGATACTTCGATCCGATCGGGGGTGGTGAATACTTTAGTCAAGAGTTTCAAGATTATCTTAGGGACAATGGGATATTGTCCCAATGGACTCCGCCATATACACCACAGCAAATGGTGTATCTAGAGGCGCAACCGAACCTTGATGGGCATGGTTAGGTCAATGATGAATCATGCAATCTTCCAAAATCCTTTTGGGCTATGCACTAAGACAGCTGTTTACTTGCTAAACGAGTCCCAACCAAGGTAGTCTCTACTACTCCATATGAGATATGGAATAGTAAGAAACCCCACTTAACTCACCTT
>JAGFNQ010000775.1:428793-447444 GCA_024364735.1 Boesenbergia rotunda
CTTCCTCCTTTGTCTATACTTCATAAGCTGGAGATGATATTGGCGAATTTTTCTGGGGATCAACGGCTCCAAATAGGAAAAATACACTGGATAGCTTGGAAGGAGATATGCCATCCGAAAATGGAAGGAGGATTAGGAGTAAGGAGTTTGGCTGATTTTAGCACAGCAATGGCAATCAAGTTATGGTATAGATTTAGAGAGCAATCAACTCCATGGGCAATATATCTTGAGAAAATATACTGCAAGAAAAACCATCCAGTAGTTGTCCCTACTAAAAGTAGTGCCTCTTCATGTTAGAAAAGGATGTGCAAAATTCACAATTTAGCAGAACCAAATGTTGGCTGGATACTGGGAGAAGGTAAACTCAATCTCTGGTTTGATAATTGGTTGGATATTGGACCCCTGTTTCAGTCTATTTTGTTACCAAGGAAGACTGACACAATGATATCTGATCTCATGAATAACGGGGCTTGGAATTTGCATACCTTCAGGACTTTCATACCAAAAAATGTAGTAGTAGAAATACATAATATTCCCATACAGCAGGAGATATCTGATCAGATTGTATGGAAGCCTTCGATGGATGGAACTTTTCCACTAAAATCAGCATGGAATAGCTTGCGGCAGATCCAGTCTAGGGACTCCTTTAACTCTGTTATTTGGAGTGGTATACTCACCTCAAACATCTCTATCTTTGCATGGCGTTTTCAGAAACTAAGGTTCCCGGTGGATAACATACTACAGCAAAGAGGAATTCACTTGGCTTCTCGATGTTAATGTTGCAACTCTTTAGAATCATGGGACCACTTATTCTTTTCGGGTCCAATAGCTAAAGAGGTATGGTCTTATTTTATTAATGCCTTTTCTTTAAACAGATTTCGTCCTTGGGAGGTATGGAAATTTGGTCACAACTGGTCGAAATATGGGCACATCAAAGAAGTGCTACCCCTTCTTATTCTATGGCATCTGTGGACCGCTAGGAATGACGCCAAGCATCGAGAAATTAAAATGGAAGGAAGAAAAATCTGTAAAGACATTATACATTATCTCCATATGGGGAAAACAGCGGGAACAATAAATTACAAGCACTGGAAAGGATATATGTCTGTTGCAAGGGACTGGGGAATGGATTTCAAAACTCAAACCAGAAACATAATTTCAGTCGTGCATTGGAGAAAGCCAAGGAGGGGAAGTTTTAAATTGAATACGGATGGATGCTCAAAGGGGAATCCAGGGATAGCATCGTATGGAGCTATCATCAGAGATCATATAGGCCAACTTGTAATGGCCAAATATGGTTCTCTAGGACTTGGCAGTAATATAATGGCAGAATTGATGGCAATTCAATATGGTTTAGAGATGTGTGAGGAGTACAACCTTTGGCCAGTTTGGCTTGAAACTGACTCTATAGTTGCCTTGAAGATTATCAAATCTTCGAAGGTAGGATGGGAGTTTCGGAAATCTGTGTTAAGAACAAGATACCTGATCAGGAAACATGAAGTTGTTTGCACGCATGTTTTTAGAGAAGCAAATGCTGCGGCTGATTATCTTGCAAATAAAGGCTTTGGTTTTAACGAAGAAAGATTACTGAAGGATTGGAAAGAGGATAAGTCTCTATATGGTATATGTAAGACTGACAAATTGGATTTACCATATATTAGACTGGCAAAAAAATTTATTGTATAAGATGCATTCTATGGTGGATTCTATTAGGCTGATCCTTTGGTCTTCATACATAAAGCCTATATGAATGGGGGTGAATTCTGTTTTGGAAATTAATGGCATAAGGAGCCCCTAATGAGTTTATTCTCTTGTTAAATTCTGATAATTATCTGGCTGAATTCTTTATGCTTTGTCTTGTGGTTCTAAGGAATGACTGACGAAATCTTATTGAGAATGCAATGAAGAACCTGCATAGAATATGTTCTAGAAAGACTGGCTAATTTCCCAATAGCTTGGATGATTTCTACCTGCTTACGTCTTATGGTCTTATAGAACGGCTGAGGATTTCTTATTGGGAACATTCAGAAAAGACTCATTTACCTTGACCATTAAATTGTAATTCTTTTTCTACTAATGGTTTTATCTCATAAAAACGGTATTCTCTGATTTTCTATTGATGGCTTATAAGGAATTCAAATTTTCTGTTTATCCATAATGCTGTGAGATTCTGGTTATCAAATTTAACGTACTATGCTTTTGCTGACATTCATACATGAACTGTAAGAAGGAAAATTTGTTTGAAGGCCCTTTAATGCTGTTGGATTTTTGATATCCAGTCTTGAATTAATGTATCAGATGTATCAGATTTGGAAAATGGGGTATCTGACACTGAGGTTATATATCAAATTTGAAATGCATTTTGCAAAAGGTTTGAATTGTAGGTGCTCTGCTTTATATGGCATCAAGCTCCTAGGCTTTGCTTAGTCCTGGTGAAATTCTTAAAGTCTTTGGAGACGATATAGTGGAAAGATGGGTTTTTCTCTAGTTTTCTGATAAAGGCTTATATGGAATTCTAATCTTCTAGCTTAATGCGAGAATTTGGTTATCAAATTAAATATACTCTATTTTTGCTGATATACCTATATGAACTTAAGTTTATTTTCTCTGTGGATGGGTTCCGGATTTTGGTTTGAAAATTCAGTCCTGTATAATACGAATCAAAAATCAGACACTCTGAAATTGATATGGATAGGATTTGCAAAGGTAACAGAATTGAGTGCTCAGCATCTTTCTAGTGGATCAGCTTCATTTTTTAACTGAATTCTGATGGATGGTTGAAGAGGTAATTAAATTGCAGAAACTGGAAATCTCGTGGTTCTGAGAATTTTGATGGAAATGTATTTAGGAGGATGACAACATGAGAATCTGGAAGAGTTGGAAGGAAAGTTTAAACATTGGAGCTTTGATATTAAATTTTCTTGATAGATCCACTTTGTATAGTTTTTAGCAAAGTTTATGTTTAGAGCTATATCTTGTAAATCATATTGAGACTCTTGTATTTCTATATTGGAAGGTCAGGCTTGGTCCCCCTTCTAATATAGATTTTTTCCTTCTTGGAATAAGATCCTTCTTTTGAAAGAAAAAAAAAATATGGGATTGTCCTGCTTATGTGAAGCGGACTGTATCAGACAAATTGGATGCTAAGTCTGATAAATGTCTATCTATGGGATACCCTAACGAAACGAAGGGTTACCAATTCTATCATCCCTTGGAACAAAAGGTGTTTGTTTCAAGGCATGCTGTATTTCTAGAAAAAGAATTTCTTTTACAAGAAAACAGTGGGAGTGGCATTGAACTTGATGAAGTTCAAGAAACTCCAATAGACATTATAGAGACACCTAGTCTAGACCCACAACCAATAACTCATAATGATGAGCTATCAGTTGATCCTAAAACAACACCACCTCTTCGTAGGTCTGATAGGACACGCAATATTCCAGAGAGATATGGATTTCTCATAAGTGAATCGAACGACGTGTTACTCATAAGCAATGACGAACCTATCAGTTATGAAGATGTTCTGAAAAATTCAGAAAGGGACAAATGGCTTGAAGCCATGAAGTCGGAAATGGATTCCATGTACGAAAATCAAGTATGGGACTTGGTTAACCCACCTAAAGGGATTAAGCCCATAGGGTGCAAGTGGGTTGTCAAGAAGAAAATCGACATGGAAGGTAATGTTGTTACCTTTAAAGCTAGATTAGTGGCAAAAGGATATCGTCAAAAACAAGGAATTGATTATGACGAAACCTATTCACCAGTAGCTATGCTTAAATCCATTCGGATGCTCCTAGCCATAGCAGCTCATTATGATTATGAGATATGACAAATGGATGTGAAAACAACTTTCCTTAATGGAAACCTGCTTGAGGATGTATACATGATACAACCTGAAGGTTTCACATCGGTTGATAAAACCAAAGTATGCAAGCTTCGACGATCCATATATGGACTGAAGCAAGCATCCAGGAGCTGGAATATCCATTTTGATGAGACAATCAAAGAGTTTGATTTCTCACAAAATCCTGACAAACCTTGTGTGTACAAGAAGATTAGTGGGAGTGCAGTCGTATTCCTAGTATTATATGTCGATGACATCTTACTTATAGGAAACGATATATCAGTCTTACAGACAGTTAAAATTTGGTTGTCCAAAACTTTCTCCATGAAAGACCTGGGAGAAGCAACCTATATCCTTGGGATTAGAATCTATAGAGATAGATCAAAACGGTTGCCCGAAGATGTTTGAACAGCCTACAAAGAATTCACCACTCCTTGCGAGGAGATGTATACCCAGGCCTATCGTCGGATTGTTACTCAAAGCCTCTGGCCAGAGCATATCATGTTTAGAGTATGAGTCTCTTAAATACATGAGAGTAATTAGAAATCCAAAGGACGAGAAAGACACTACTTGGGCTAGGTGTGACGTAGTCAACCTAGTGGGGACTGACACATACAGACCATGTCCTGAACCAAGAGGGTATAAGATGGTGAAGGGAATGGGGCACGACTCATTAGAGCTGCTGAAGGGTTTCAGAATTACTTCTGAGGTCAACCGTTGATCTTTCGATTAACTGGGGGTCATGATGTACTACTAGGTGCCACTCATGATCGTTCTATAATTAGTTGATTATAGACGACCAACATAAATCGAAAGCCTATTTAGTCACACGCACTACGAGTAATTCGAGGGATTTAAAACGAGTTGAAAATTGGATTTTCCGATCAAGAGAAATAAGTCGAATCTGAGTTAATCAGAGGCGCAACGGAAGCTAAAAATGGCTAAGTCTTTTGAAGGCTTATTGGGCGAATTAAATGAGTTTAATTCGCGATGGGTTCGGCTCGGTTTGGCCGGCCAAAGAGGGTGCCAACCCTCTTTGGTTTGGCCGGCCAAAAGAATGGGGAGAAACCAATTTATTTGGTTTAATTAATAAAATAAATCTAGTGTGATTTGTTTTATAAATTATGGATAAATAAATTTGTATAAAGAAATTTATAGAAATTTATTCTTTTTTTTGGAAATTAAAATGATCCATGGAATGGTTTATTTTAATTTTATAAAATCAATTATGAATTGATTTTTCTATAATAAAGAAAATTTATTAATTTCTTGTAAAATTTATTCCATAATGAAAAGGAGAGAAGTATTTGTTTTATTATAAAGTTAGTTATAATAAAACTTGGCTTAAATGGAATAATTCATAAGAAAATTTATAGGATAAATTTCTTATGAAAATTCCGTTAAGAGGGAGACTTGGCAAGGGAGAGGCTACTATATAAAGGAACCAAAGGCAAGCCTTGAATTCCCAATAGAGTGATCAAGAGATCTAGTAGTTCTCTCCCTCTCTCTCTTATTCTCTCCCTCTCTCTTCCTCCTAGGGCCGGCGCCCTCCTCCTCACCCTAGGGCCGGCGCACACCAACCCTAGGGCCGGCGCACCCTCACCCTTCCTAGGGTTGCCGTGGGTTGTCACCACCAAGAAGGAGCCAAACAAGAAGAAGAAGAAGCGGGACGCAACTCCTTCCTTCCCGGAATTTAGATTCCGTTTCTTGGTAGTTAGTTTCCTTTCTTCTCTCTTGATATTCTAGTTGTGCCTTTAGAGAATCTAGTAGTTCTCATCGGCACAAAACTCGTGACTTTGCGAAGTCATCCCGAAGAGAAGTCGGCGTGGACGCGAATAGAGGCGGAGCTTCCAAGGGACGCTACGGTTGGATCTCGTCCCTTACTTCGAGTTACGAGAGGTACAAAGTAAATTAGTTTACTTTTCCGCAAAGTTTTAATTTATGATCATGTCCACACATCATAAGGTTGCATGCTAGATACGTGGTTAAAATAATTTGAGAAATTATTTTATGCTAATTCTTCCGCTGCACGTAAAAATTTAAAATTTTACGAACCCGTATCCTTGTCAACATGCACCCGGTCCCAACACTAGAGGAGGTAAAGGGAGAGAAGGAGAGAGAGAGAGAGAGGGCTTGCTTCTTAATCTCTTAATTAGAATTCAAGTCTTGCCTTGGTTCCTTTATATAGTAGCCTCTCCATTGCCAAGTCTCCCTTTTAACGGAATTCATAAGAAATTTATCTTATAAATTTTTCTATGAATTATTCCGTTATGCCAAGTTTTTATTATAAATTAATTTATAATAAAAACAACCATGTCTCCCCTTTTATTATGGAATAAAATTATCCAAGAAATTTATTATACAAATTTTTCTTATCATGGAAAAATCAATTCATAATTAATTATATAAAATAAAATAAACCAATCCATGGTTCATTTTAATTTCCATAAAAAGAATAAATTTCTATAAATTTTTTTATATAAATTTCTTTATATAAAATTTCTTTTATATAAATTTATTTATATAAATTTCTTTATCCATAATTTTATAAAACAAATCACGCTCGATTTATTTTATAATTTAAACCAAACAATTTGGTTTCCCCTCTTCCTTGTGGTCGGCCAAACCAAAGAGGGTGGGCGCCCTCTTTGGCCGGCCACACCAAGCCAAAACCCTTATGAATTAAACTCATTTAATTCGTCCATTAAGCCTTCAAAAGACTTAGTCATTTTAAGCTTCCGATGTGTCTCTGAAAATTCAGATTCGACTTATCTCTCTTGATCGGAAAATCTAATTTTCAACTCGTTTTAAATCCCTCGGATTACTCGTAGTGCGTGTGACTAAATAGGCTTTCGATTTATGTTGGCCGTCTATAATTCATCAATTATAGAACGATCATGAGTGGCACCTAGTAGTACATCATGATCCCCAATTAATCGAAAGATCAACGGTTGACCTCAGAAATTATTCTGAAACCCTTCAGCAGCTCTAATGAATCGTGCCTCATTCCCTTCACCATCTTATACCCACTTGGTTCAGGACATGGTCTGTGTGTGTCAATCCCCACTAGGCTGACTACGTCACACCTAGCCCAAGTAAAGTCTTTCTCATCCAACGGATTCTAATTACTCTCATGTTTCTGAGAGATTCATACTCTGAACATGTGATGCTCTGGCCAAAGGCTTTGAGTAACAATCCGACGATAGGCCTTGGGTATACATCTCCTCGCAAGGAGTGGTGAATCCTTTGTAGGCTGTTCAAACATCTTCGGGCACTTTGGCTTATTCCCAACCATCCTGGGTCCACACCTCCTTAGAGATGCTTGCTTAAGATGTCAAAGTATAAGTCTCCATGACCAAGATGACTTGAACACCGCAAGTCAAAGGAACATCGCACTTAAGCTGCAGTAAGAACTTCACTGACATGTCTATATGTAGACTACCATGTGAAGTTTTACAGCCAGTCACTCCAATGAACTAGTTCCCTTAACTAGCATTCATGTTTATCTCCGGACATCCCAATGCCACCAGCCAGTGAGAATCAGCTGATTAGAGAATAACCCATGCTAGTCTCAACAGAATTGATAGTGTCCGTATTTATCAATTCATCGACTAGGGATATTTTCAATACTTCACAATTGCACATGTAGAGATAATCACTAGTTGTGAATTCATCACAAATTCTCTCATGCTGTGAATTGTATTGCGGACATTCAGTAAATGAGTTTAAGCTCTCAATCAAATACACAGACATGTATACTCAAATAGTGAATATTCATTTATTAAAATAAATTATTACAATCATAAGGCGATTGCCTTAGGACACTTCTCTCATATTACTAACAGGTTGGGAAGTTGATCTTCAAGGACATAAGCAAGCTTTTCTGCCTTGAGGACTATCCTCAAGTTTCGAAGCCAGTCCATGAAGTTTGGCCGAGTCAGCTTATTGGTGTCCAAAATGGAACGCAAATTCAGAGAAGACATGATCAAGTGATTATCCTAGAAATACAAATTGAGCTTATGTGATAAGAATGATAAATAATGCATCAACATACATTAATTAAATCCTATTTATTTTTCGAATTGAGTAACCCTTTTTATCAATACGGGAGATCGTAGGAACATCTCCAAATAGGTTGATATCCAACCATAGATAAGAACAACCATGGCTGTGGCCATCAAGTTATTCTTAGCTATGAAGGTAGGTAATTATACCGATTACATATCACATATATGTAACTATCACTTTATGCTATTAACTAATTGAATGTTTGCATAAATCATTGGGTTGTTAACTCATTAACAAGTATGCAACAATATACATAGCACCCAACTGCACCTCTCTTTACATCGACCATGGCTGTGGCACAACAAATCGATGCTCCATGCTTATGGCTGACCCAGTAATCAAGAAATAGTTTTAATATGGTTGGAGCTCATTCAACCGTTTAGTCAGGCTTGGATGTGTCCAACAACCAAAACTAAGGATTGACCTCTGACTCTAACTATATTAATCATAAACTAATTCCATGGTTTGAACATGTTGAGGTTCAAGCCGGGCATGGATGTGTCCATCAACCCAAACGAGAAACAAAACTCCGGTTCTAACCATATTAATGGAAGGTGTTGGCCTAATATTTTGTAAGGGGTTTTGGGTCTCATCCTTTTCTTTCTAAGTACATTCATGACATATAATTATGTCATGTACTAACGATTTCCTTAATAAAGTATGTATGTGACTTAATTTATCAAGTCTCATTAATTGAATTAGGAACCGGATTTCCTAATTCTAATTTCATACTTTTTTCAAAGAATTGTTTTGCGAAATAATTTCCTAAATTGTCATAATCAATTTCGGAAATAATATGTTTAAGACTTTGATTTTCTCTAAATCAAATCTTATTAAATTAAGAGACAGATTCCCTTAATTCAACAACATATTATTTTCATGAAAATCTTATTTAAGAAAACTCTATAGGAAACAATTTTCCTAATTAATTTTGGAGACAACAATATGTAAGAGCATCACCTCTTAAATCAAATAAGAAAATTATCGTTTGAGAATCACCTCAAAATTTCCAAGATTTGATTACATATTTTATTTATGGACTAATTAATTACAACAAATTATTTTTCTTTGGATGGCTCCCCGAGGCTCAGATACCCAAAGAAAAGAAATTTATTGTAAATCTAATTTGGCCCGCTCCCCGAGGCGTAGCCAAATTAAATATGACAATTTTATTCAAAATGGGAAATTAAATTACAACAACTAACTTTAATTTGGGTGGCTCCCCGATGCACTCCCCAAAGTAAATAATTTTGTTAATAATTTAAAACCAATTCGAATTTAATTGTCAATTAATGATCCATAAATTTGTCTAGACTTTCTTGAATGAAAGTGTCCAAAATTGTGAGATTTCCATAATAGGTTTTCAGAATAATTGTAAGTTTCATGTACAAAAAAAACTTACATATTTCCAAAATTGGAAAATATCCAAAATAGGAAATTTCCAAAATTGGAAAGTTTCCAAAAATGGGAAGATTTCACAATTATCATAAAATTTCAGAAACTAGGATATTTCAAAAGTTTGCGAAATTTCATGAGGATTTCCAAACTTTGAAATTCCTAAATCTAAAATTTATCATAATTGGAAAGTTTCCATAATTGAAAAATTTTCCAAAATTGAGATCATGACAATGTTTTCCGCAAAATAATTTTATGATTATGTCGAACACTAACCGGCTCTGATACAACTGTTGGGACCGGGTGCATGTTGACATGGATGTGGGTTCGTAATTTTATAAAATAATTACGTGCAGCGGAAGATTTAGCACAAATAATATCTCAAATTACCTCGCATAACTCGAAGAAAGGGACGAGATCCAACCGTAGCGTCCCTTCGAAGCTCCGCCTCTATTCGCGTCCAGGCCGAGTTTTCTTCGGGATGACTTCGCAAAGCCATGAGTTTCGTGCCGACAAGAACTACTAGATTCTCCAAAGGCACTACAAGAATACCAAGAGAGAGATGGAAAGACTAACCACCAAACAAAGAACGGAATCAAAATTCTAGGAAGAAGGAAGGAGTAGCGCCTGCTTCTTCTTCTTCTTCGGCAGCTTCTTGGTGGTGGTTGAAGCTCACGGCAAAAAGGGGTTCTCCTTTTAGGGCCGGCGGCACTAGAGGAGTGAGAGGGAGAGAAGGAGAGAGAGAGAGGGCTTATTTCTAGATCTCCTAGATTAATCTCCAAGCCTTGCCTTGGTTCCTTTATATAGTAGCCTCTCAATCGCCAAGTCTCCATTTTATGGAATAAATTTTCATAAGAAATTTATCATATAAATTTTTCTATGAATTATTCCATCATGCCAAATTTTTATCATAATTTAATTTATGATAAAAACAACCATGTCTCCCTTTTCTTATGGAAAAAAATTTCTTTATATAAATTTCTTTATCATGGTAAATCAATCTATTATTGATTTTATAAAATAAAATAAACCAATCCACGGTTCATTTTAATTTCCATGAAAAATAAATCTCTTTATATAAATTTCTTTATATAAATATCCTTATATAAATTTCTTTATATAAATTTCTTTATCCTTAATTTTATAAAACATACCACGCTCGATTTATTTTATAATTTGAACCAAAAATTCGGTTTTCCCCTTTTGTTGTGGCCGGCCAAACAAAGAGGGTGGGGACCCTCTTTGGCTGGCCAGATCCAAGCTAAAACTATACGAATTAAACTCATTTAATTCGTCCAATAAGTCTTCAAAAGCCTTAGCCATTTTATGCTTCCGATGCGTCTCTGAAAAATTCAGATTCGACTTATCTCTCTTGATCGGAAAATCTAATTTTCAACTCGTTTTAAATCCCTCGGATTACTCGTAGTGCGTGTGACTAAATAGGCTTTCGATTTATGTTGGCCGTCTATAATTAACCAATTATAGAACGATCATGAGTGGCACCCAGTAGTACATCATGATCCCCAATTAATCGAAAGATCAATGGTTGACCTCAAAAATTATTCTGAAACCCTTCAGTAGCTCTAATGAATCGTGCCTCATTCCCTTCACCAACTTATACCCTCTTAGTTCAGGACATGGTCTATGTGTGTCAGTCCCCACTAGGCTGACTACGTCACACCTAGCCCAAGCAATGTCTTTCTTATCCAACGGATTCTAATTACTCTCATGTATCTGAGATATTCATATTCAGTTCATGTGATGCTCTGGCCAGAGGCTTCGAGTAATAATCCGACGATAGGCCTTGGGTATACATCTCCTCGCAAGGAGTGGTGAATCCTTTGTAGGTTGTTCAAACATCATCGGGCACTTCGGCTTATACCCAATCATCCTGGGTCCACACCTCCTTGGAGATGCTTGCTTAAGATGTCAAAGTATAAGTCTTCATGACCAAGATGACTTGAACACCGCAAGTCAAAGGAACATCACACTTAAGCTGCAGTAAGAACTTCATTGACATATCTATATGTGGATTACCATATGAAGTTTTACAGTCAGTCACTCCCATGAACTAGTTCCCTTAACTAGTATTCATGTTTATCTCCGGACATCCCAATGTCACCAGCCAGTGAGAATCAGCTGATTAGAGAATAACCCATGCTAGTCTCAACAGAATTGATAGTGTCCGTATTTATCAATTCATCGACTAGGGACAATTTCAATACTTCACAATTGCACATGTAGAGATAATCACTAGTTGTGAATTCATCACAAATTCTCTCATGCTGTGAATTGTATTGCGGACATTCAGTGAATGAGTTTAAGATCTCAATCAAATACACAAACATGTACACTCAAATAGTGAATATTTATTTATTTAAAGTAAATGATTACAATCATAAGGCGATTGCCTTAGGACACTTCTCTCATATTACTAACAAGGGTTGATGATCCAATAAGGCTATGGCCAAAGAAGGCCTAGTGCCTCGCCAAGACCTGGAAGCCGATTATTGAAAACCAAATTCACTTTACTATTGTCATATTTGAATCAAACACAAATTTCACTTAATCTTATATTCAACCACTTTTTAAATAAATTAAACTATTTTTAAAATTAATTCAACTTTTCAAAATTAACCATGTTTTTTTCAAAATAAAATCTTTACTTCTGTTAAAACCTGTCTCACAAAACCCATAAGGTTAATTTGATTGATAACTCTAGATTGGGTGAGATAGACTAGGTTGTGAAAATCAATTTAAGCTATCCTTAATTCTAATTGGATCGAAATCAATAAATACTTTAAGTGTAGGAACATAACGATTTGGACCAATGGATGTTGGATTGTGGATGCTTCAGACACATGACTGGAGACAAATTGAAATTTACCAAACTCATGTTCAAGAACTTAGGCTCAGTAGCATTTTGCAATAATGCTACACTCAAAGTCATTGGGTCAGGTAACATTGAACTCAAATATGATTTTATAATTAAAAAGGTACTTTTGGTTGAAAACTTTAAATTTAATTTGCTTAGTATAAGTCAATTATGTGATACTGGCTATGTAGTTACCTTTACCAACTCTGACTGCCTAATTAGAAATCTGCAAGACTCAGAAGTCATGCTTAAGGGCACTAGGAAAAATAATGTTTACACTATAAGTTTACTCTTAGTACCTAAATGCCTCTTAACTCAATTAGAAGAATCAAACCTCTGGCATAGGAGATTAGGTCACACTAATCTAAGACTAATTTCAAAAATCACCCAACTTGATCTAATTAAAGGAATACCAAAAATTAAGAACTATGAAAACACAACATGTAATTCAAGCAACCAAGGTAAACAAACCAAGTCTAATCACAAGTCAATTCAATCAGATCTAACTCAAACCACACTTGAGCTCCTGCACCTTGACCTATTTGATTCACATGGAGCCAAGTCACTAAGCGAAAATCGGTACTGCTTAGTCATTATCGATAACTATTCTAGGTTCACTTGGGTTAGGTTCCTAAAGACTAAGGATGAAACCCTAAACCTGTTTATTGATTTTTGTAAGGTGATTGAGAATCAAAATGATTCCAAAATCATAAGACTTAGGAGTGATCATGGGGGAGAATTTGAAAAACAAAGGTTTAAGGAATTATGTAAGATAACGGGTATATTCATGAATTTTCGTGTCCTAGAACCCCCCAGCAAAATGGGATAGTAGAAAGGAAAAATAGAACCCTATAGGAAGCCGCTAGGACAATGCTCAATGAATTCAACCTAGCTAACCAATGTTGGGCAGAAGCAATTAGTACGGCTTGCTATATCCAAAATAGGGTCCTAATTAACAAACGACATAATAAAACTCCCTATGAACTATATTACCATAAACTTCCTAATCTACACTACCTAAGTGTCTTTGGGTGCAAAGTTCATATCCTAAACACCAAGGACTACTTAGGGAAATTCCAGTCTAAATCAACCCCTGGTATATTTTTAGGATATTCAACAACAAGTAGGGCCTATAGGGTCTACAATAGACAAACTAACAAAATTGAAGAAACAACTGTTGGGACCGGGTGCATGTCGACAAGGATACGAGTTCGTAAAATTTTAAATTTTTACGTGCAGCGGAAGAATTTACATAAAATAATTTCCTAAATTATTTTAACTTTGTATCTAGCATGCAACCTTATGGTGTGTTGACATAATCATAAATTAAAACTTTACGGAAAAGGTAAACTAATTTACTAAGTACCTCGCGTAACTTGAAGTAAGGGACGAGATCCAACCGTAGCGTCCCTTGGAAGCTCCGCCTCTATTCACGTCCACGCCGAGTTCTCTTCGGGATGACTTCGCAAAGTCACGAGTTTTGTGCCGACGAGAACTACTAGATTCTCTATAGGCACAACAAAGAAGATCAAGAGAATGATTAGGAAACTAACCACCGAAGTAACGGAATCGAATTCCGAGAGAGAGGGAGATGTGATCCGGTTCTTCTTCTTCTTGTTTGGTTTCTCCTCCTTGTTGAAGCTCACGGCAACTCACCCTTGGGAGGGAGGTGCTTCGGCCCTAGGTCCTCAAGAGGGCGCCGGCCCTAATTGGCCAAGAGGGCGTCGGCCCTAGGTGGGGAGAAGGGAAAGGGAAGAGAAGAGAATAAGAGAGAGAGAGGGAGCTTCTATATTAATTAGCTTAGGAATAAAGGCTTCCCTTTGGTTCCTTATTTAGTTGCAACTCCTTTGCTAAGTCTCCCTCTTAACAGAATTAACGGAATTTACGGAATTAGTTATAAGAAATTTATCTTATAAATTCTCTTATTAATTATTCCGTTTAAGCCGAGTCTTATTATAACTAATTTATAATAAAACAAATTCTTCTTCTCTTTAAATCATGGAATAAATTTTATAAGAAATTTATAAACTTTTTTATTATGAAAAAATCAATTCATAATTGATTTTACAAAATTAAAATAAACCAATTCATGGATTATTTTAACTTCCATAAAAAGAATAAATTTCAATAAATTTATTTATATAAATTTCTTTGTACAAATTTATTTATCCATAATTTATAAAATAAATCGCACTAGATTTATTTTATTAATTAAACCAATTAAATTGGTTTTTCTCCCTTTAATGGCCGGCCACCCAAGGAGGGTTAACACCCTCTTTGGCCGGCCAAAACCGACCCGAACCGATCGCGAATTAAACTCATTTAATTCGCCCAAAAAGCCTTCAAAAGACTTAGCCATTTTAGCTTCCATTGCGCCTCTGATTAACTCAGATTCGACTTATCTCTCTTGATCGGAAAATCTAATTTTCAACTCGTTTTAAATTCCTCGGATTACTCGTAGTGCGTGTGACTAAATAGGCTTTCGATTTATGTTGGCCGTCTATAATCAACCAATTATAGAACGATCATGAGTGGCACCTAGTAGTACATCATGATCCCCAATTAATCGAAAGATCAATGGTTTGACCTCAGAAGAAATTATTCTGAAACCCTTCAGCAGCTCTAATGAATCGTGCCTCATTCCCTTCACCACCTTATACCCACTTGGTTCAGGACATGGTCTGTTTGTGTCAGTCCCCACTAGCCTGACTACGTCACACCTAGCCCAAGTAGTATCTTTCTCGTCCTTTGGATTTCTAATTACTCTCATGTATTTTAGAGACTTGCACTCTAAACATGATATACTCTGGCCATAGGTTTTGAGTAACAATCCGACGATAGGCCTGGGTATACATCTCCTCGCAAGGAGTGGTGAATCCTTTGTAGGCTGTTCAAACATCTTCGGGCACTTCGGCTTATACCCAATCATCCTGGGTCCACACCTCCTTGGAGATGCTTGCTTAAGATGTTAAAGTATAAGTCTCCATGACCAAGATGACTTGAACACCGCAAGTCAAAGGAACATCGCACTTAAACTGCAGTAAGATCTTCATTGACATTTCTATATATAGATTCCATATGAAGTCTTACAGCTAGTCACTCCAATGAACTAGTTCCCTTAACTAGCATCCATGTTTATCTCCGGACATCCCAATGTCACCAGCCAGTGAGAATCAGCTGATTAGAGAATAACCCATGCTAGTCTCAACAGAATTGATAGTGTCCGTTTTTATCAATTCATCGACTAGGGATATTTTCAATACTTCACATTTGCACATTTAGAGATAATCACTAGTTGTGATCCCATCACAAATTCTCTTATGCTGTGAGTTGTATTGCGGACATTCAGTAGATGAGTTTAAGATCCCAATCAAATACACAAACATGTATACTCAAATAGTGAATTATCATTTATTAAAATAAATGTTTACAATCATAAGGCGATTGCCTTAGGACACTTCTCTCATATCACTAACAAACTCCCACTTGGCCTAATGCCAATCGCTACAGTATCCAATACCACAGGCTCTAACATGACCCTCAAACTTACTCTGAGGTAAGGCCTTAGTTAAAGGATCCGCTAAATTCCTTTCAGTGGGAATTTTCTCAATTTGTATGTCATTCCTACTTATAATCTCTCTGATCAGATGATAGCGGCGAAGCACGTGTTTGGATCGCTGATGAGACCTTGGTTCCTTTGCTTGTGCAATAGCTCCATTGTTGTCGCAGTAAACCGGCACTGCTTCATCAATGGTTGGAACCACGCCAAGTTCGAAGACGAACTTCTTGATCCAGACTGCTTCCTTTGCTACTTCCGAAGCTGCGATATATTCCGCTTCCGTGGTAGAATCCGCTACGGTGTCTTGTTTGGAACTTTTCCAACTTACTGCGCCTCCATTCAAAGTAAATACGTATCCAGACTGCGATTTGGAGTCATCCTTATCTGTCTGGAAACTGGCATCTGTATACCCACGTATTACCATATCTCCTTCTCCATATATTAGGAACACATCCTTAGTTCTTCTTAAGTACTTAAGGATTGTCTTAACAGCCGCCCAATGATCCATTCCTGGATCCGACTGGTATCTGCTTGTGACGCTCAAAGCATACGATACATCGGGCCTAGTACATAACATAGCATACATGATAGATCCTATCGCGGATGCATAGGGAATCTTATTCATGCAAATCCTCTCGTCTTCTGTGCGCGGACACATAGACTTTGAAAGGTTGATCCCATGCCTGATGGGAAGGTAACCTTTCTTGGATTCCGACATGCTAAACCTTTTTAGCACTCAGTCTATATATGTAGACTGCGAAAGACCAAGCAACCGTTTTGATCTATCTCTATAGATTCTAATCCCAAGGATATAGGTTGCTTCTCCCAGGTCTTTCATGGAGAAAGTTTTGGATAACCAAATTTTAACTGTTTGTAAGACTGATATATCGTTTCCTATAAGTAAGATGTCGTCGACATATAATACTAGGAATACGACTGCACTCCCACTAACCTTCTTATACACACAAGGTTCATCAGGATTTTGTGAGAAATTAAACTCTTTGATTGTCTCATCAAAACAGATGTTCCAGCTCCTAGATGCTTGCTTTAGTCCATATATGGATCGTCGAAGCTTGCATACTTTGGTTTTATCAACCGATGTGAAACCTTCAGGTTGTATCATGTATACATCCTCAAGCAGGTTTCAGTTAAGGAAAGCTATTTTCACATCCATTTGTCATATCTCATAATCATAATGAGCTGCTATGGCTAGGAGCATCTGAATGTATTTAAGCATAGCTACTGGCGAATAGGTTTCGTCATAATCAATTCCTTGCTTCTGACGATATCCTTTTGCCACTAATCTAGCCTTAAAGGTAACAACATTACCTTCCATATCGGTTTTCTTCTTGAAAACCCACTTGCACCCTATGGGCTTAATCCCTTCAGGTGGGTTAACCAAGTCCCATACTTGGTTTTCGTACATGGAATCCATTTCCGACTTCATGGCCTCAAGCCATTTGTCCCTTTCTGAACTATTCAGAACATCTTCATAACTGATAGGTTCGTCATCGCCTATGAGTAACACGTCGTTCGATTCACTTACGTGAAATCCGTATCTCTCTGGAATATTACGTGTCCTATCAGATCTACGAAGAGGTGGTGTAGTTTTAGGTTCAACTGATAGCTCATCATTATGAGGTATTGGTTGTGGGTCTAGACTAGGTGTCTCTGTAATGTCTATTGGAGTTTCTTGAACTTCATCAAGTTCAATGCCACTCCCACTGTTTTCTTGTAAAAGGAATTCCTTTTCCAGAAACACAGCATGCCTTGAAACAAACACCTTTTGTTCCAAGGGATGATAGAATTGGTAGCCCTTCGTTTCCTTAGGGTATCCAATAAATAGACATTTATCAGACTTAGCATCCAATTTGTCTGAAACAGTCCGCTTCACATAAGCAGGACAACCCCATATCTTAAGGTGAGTTAAGTGGGGTTTCTTACTATTCCATATCTCATATGGAGTAGTTGAGACTACCTTGGTCGGGACTCTGTTTAGCAAGTAAACAGCTGTCTTTAGTGCATAGCCCCAAAAGGATTTTGGAAGAGTTGCATGATTCATCATAGACCTAACCATGTCCATCAAGGTTCGGTTGCGCCTCTCAGATACAGCATTATGCTGTGGTGTATACGGCGGAGTCCATTGGGACAATATCCCATTGTCCCTAAGATAATCTTGAAACTCTTGACTCAAGTATTCACCACCCTGATCGGATCGAAGTATTTTAATACTTTTGTCAAGCTGTTTCTCTACTTGTGTTTCATCAAAGGCTTCAATTTGTGTTTCATCAAGAACACATACCCGAATCGTGAGTGATCATCGATAAAGGTGATGAAGTAGCTATAGCCTCCTTGTGCAAGAGTTGACATTGGTCCACAAACATCAGTATGTATTAGACCAAGCAACTCTCCCACTGGATTACCTTTTCCGGAAAAGGGTAATTTGGTCATCTTGCCTTTTAAGCATGATTCGCATGTATCAAATGAACCGGGTTCAAATGATTTCAAAATTCCACATCGGTGTAATTCGGTCATGCGTTTCTTACTTATATGGCCAAGACGGCAATGCCAAGTGTAGGAGTCTATTCGATTATCTATTCGAGCACGTTTATTGCTAACTTCGATATTGAAAACGTCACTGGATAAATCTAACGTGTAGATGTCATTGCACAAAATTTCATTCCCATAAAGAACGCCATTTAAAGTTATGTAACAACAATTGTTACTGAAAGTTAAATGATAACCTTTTTCATTCAAACATGAAATAGATACAATGTTCTTTATTAACGAAGGAACGAAATAACAATTATCCAATTCTAAGACACGTCCAGTCGGGAGATTTAGCAAATATGTTCCGATGGAAATAGCAGCAATCTTTGCTCCATTTCCAACTCGCAAATCGCTTCTCCC
>JAGFNQ010000776.1:0-31251 GCA_024364735.1 Boesenbergia rotunda
AAACTTCTTGATCCAGACTGCTTCTTTTGCTGCTTCCGAAGCCGCAATATATTCCGCTTCCATGGTAGAATCCGCTACAGTGTCTTGCTTGGAACTCTTCCAACTTATTACGCCTCCATTCAAAGTAAATACGTATCCAGACTGAGATTTGGAGTCATCCTTATCTGTCTAGAAACTGGCATCTGTATACCCACGTATTACCATATCTCCTTCTCCATATATTAGGAACACATCCTTAGTTCTTCTTAAGTACTTAAGGATTGTCTTGACAGCCGCCCAATGATCCATTCCTGGATCAGACTGGTATCTGCTCGTGATGCTCAGAACATACGATACATCGAGCCTAGTACATAACATAGCATACATGATAGATCCTATCGCGGATGCATAAGGAATCTTATTCATGCAAATCCTCTCGTCTTCTGTGCGCGGACACATAGACTTTGAAAGGTTGATCCCATGCCTGATAGGAAGGTAACCTTTCTTGGATTCTGACATGCTAAACCTTTTTAGCACTTGGTCTATATATATAGACTGCGAAAGACCAAGCAACCGTTTCGATCTATCTCCATAGATTCTAATCCCAAGGATATAGGTTTCTTCTCCCAGGTCTTTCATGGAGAAAGTTTTGGACAACCAAATTTTAACCGACTGTAAGACTGATAAATGGTTTCCTATAAGTAATATGTCATCGACATATAATACTAGGAATACGACTGCACTCCCCTAACCTTCTTGTACACACAAGGTTCGTCAGGATTTTGTGAGAAATCAGACTCTTTGATTGTCTCATCAAAACGGATGTTCCAGCTCTTAGATGCTTGCTTCAGTCCATATATGGATCGTCGAAGCTTGCATATTTTGGTTTTATCAACCGATGTGAAACATTCAGGTTGTATCATGTATACATCCTCAAGTAGGTTTCCATTAAGGAAAGCGGTTTTCACATCCATTTGCCATATCTCATAATCATAATGAGCTGCTATGGCTAGGAGCATCCGAATGGATTTAAGCATAGCTACTGGCGAATAGGTTTCGTCATAATCAATTTCTTGTTTCTGACGATATCCTTTTGCCACTAATTTAGCCTTAAAGGTAACAACATTACCTTCCATGTCGGTTTTCTTCTTGAAAACCCACTTGCACCCTATGGGCTTAATCCCTTCAGGTGGGTTAACCATGTCCCATACTTGGTTTTCGTTCATGGAATCCATTTCTGACTTCATGGCTTCAAGCCATTTGTCCGTTTCTAAACTTTTCAGAACATCTTCATAACTGATAGGTTCGTCATCGCTTATGAGTAACACGTCGTTCGATTCACCTATGAGAAATCCATATCTCTTTGGAATATTGCGTGTCCTATCAGACCTACGAAGAGGTGGTGGTGTTTTATGTTTAACTGATAGCTCATCATCATGAGTTCTCGGTTGTGGGTCTAGACTAGGTGTCTCTGTAATGTCTATTGGAGTTTCTTGAACTTCTTCAAGTTCAATATTACTCCCACTGTTTTCTTGTAAAAGAAATTCTTTTTCTAGAAACACAGCATGCCTTGAAACAAACACCTTTTGTTCCAAGGGATGCTAGAATTGGTAACCTTTCGTTTCCTTAGGGTATCCAATAAATAGACATTTATCAGACTTAGCATCCAATTTGTCTAATACAGTCCACTTCACATAAGCAGGACAACCCCATATTTTAAGGTGAGTTAAATGAGGTTTCTTACTATTCCACGTCTCATATGGAGTAGTAGAGACTACCTTGGTCGGGACTCTGTTTAGCAAGTAAAAGCTGTCTTAAGTGCATAGCCCCAAAAGGACTTTGGAAGAGTTGCATGATTCACATA
Organism: Boesenbergia rotunda; assembly: GCA_024364735.1. NCBI lineage: Eukaryota > Viridiplantae > Streptophyta > Magnoliopsida > Zingiberales > Zingiberaceae > Boesenbergia > Boesenbergia rotunda. The sequence continues at coordinate 1,844 of JAGFNQ010000776.1, forward strand.
GATCTAACCATGTCCATCAAGGTTCGGTTACGCCTCTCAGATACACCATTATGCTGTGGTGTTTATGGCGGAGTCCATTGAGACAATATCTCATTATCCCTAAGATAATCTTGAAACTCTTGACTTAAGTATTCACCACCCCGATCGGATCGAAGTATCTTAATACTTTTGCCAAGCTGTTTCATTTTAATACTTTGCCAAGCTGTTTCTCTACTTCATTTCTGAACTCTTTGAATTTCTCAAAGGCTTCAGATTTGTGTTTCATCAAGAACAGTACCCGAATCGTGAGTGATCATCGATAAAGGTGATGAAGTAGCTATAGCCTCCTTGTGCAAGTGTTGACATTGGTCCACATACATCAGTATGTATTAGACCAAGCAATTCTCCCACTGGATTACCTTTACCGGTAAAGGGTAATTTGGTCATCTTGCCTTTTAAGCACGATTCGCATGTATCAAATGAATCGGATTCAAATGATTCCAAAATTCCACATCGGTGCAATTCGGTCATGCGTTTCTTACTTACATGGCCAAGACGGCAATGCCAAGTGTAGGAGTCTATTCGATTATCTATTCGAGCACGTTTGTTGCTAACTTCGATATTGAAAACGTCACTGGATAAATCTAACGTGTAGATGCCATTGCACAAAGTTCTATTCCCATAAAGAACACCATTTAAAGTTATGTAACAACAATTGTTACTAAAAGTTGGTTGGTTCCTCGAAGAAAGGTTCTAAGAGGAAGGCCAAAGACAGAATAGGAAAGAAGAAAAGGCTACAAAGACTGAAAGAACCAAAAGGCACTTGCATCATTGTGCAAGAGGGTCACTGGCGAAGAATTGCAAAGTTTATCTTGAGTCCTTGAAGAAAGCATCCATGCCCCGTCCTCTTCAGGTATCTTCGTTATTGAATGTCACTCTATTTCTCAATACCTGGTACTTGATACTGAGTGTAGCTCACATATATGAATGAAATACAGGGGCTAAGGAATAGAAGAAGACTCGTCAAGGGAGAAGCAGATTTCGAGTTGAAATGGAGCAAAGATTGCTGCTGTTGCTAAAGCTCCCGACTGGACTATCTTGAACTGGATAATTGTTATTTCGTTCTTCGTTAATAAGAACATTGTATCTATTTCATGTTTGAATGAAAAAGGTATCAACTTTTAGTAACAATTGTTGTTACATAACTTTAAATGGTGTTCTTTATGGGAATAGAACTTTGTGCAATGGCATCTACACGTTAGATTTATCCAGTGACGTTTTCAATATCGAAGTTAGCAACAAACGTGCTCGAATAGATAATCGAATAGACTCCTACACTTGGCATTGCCGTCTTGGCCATGTAAGTAAGAAACGCATGACCGAATTGCACCGATGTGGAATTTTGGAATCATTTGAACCCGATTCATTTGATACATGCGAATCGTGCTTAAAAGGCAAGATGACCAAATTACCCTTTACCGGTAAAGGTAATCCAGTGGGAGAATTGCTTGGTCTAATACATACTGATGTATGTGGACCAATGTCAACACTTGCACAAGGAGGCTATAGCTACTTCATCACCTTTATCGATGATCACTCACGATTCGGGTACATGTTCTTGATGAAACACAAATCTGAAGCCTTTGAGAAATTCAAAGAGTTCAGAAATGAAGTAGAGAAACAGCTTGGCAAAAGTATTAAAATGAAACAGCTTGGCAAAAGTATTAAGATACTTCGATCCGATCGGGGTGGTGAATACTTAAGTCAAGAGTTTCAAGATTATCTTAGGGATAATGAGATATTGTCTCAATGGACTCCGCCATAAACACCACAGCATAATGGTGTATCTGAGAGGCGTAACCGAACCTTGATGGACATGGTTAGATCTATGTGAATCATGCAACTCTTCCAAAGTCCTTTTGGGGCTATGCACTTAAGACAGCTTTTTACTTGCTAAACAGAGTCCCGACCAAGGTAGTCTCTACTACTCCATATGAGACGTGGAATAGTAAGAAACCTCATTTAACTCACCTTAAAATATGGGGTTGTCCTGCTTATGTGAAGTGGACTGTATTAGACAAATTGGATGCTAAGTCTGATAAATGTCTATTTATTGGATACCCTAAGGAAACGAAAGGTTACCAATTCTAGCATCCCTTGGAACAAAAGGTGTTTGTTTCAAGGCATGCTGTGTTTCTAGAAAAAGAATTTCTTTTACAAGAAAACAGTGGGAGTAATATTGAACTTGAAGAAGTTCAAGAAACTCCAATAGACATTACAGAGACACCTAGTCTAGACCCACAACCGAGAACTCATGATGATGAGCTATCAGTTAAACATAAAACACCACCACCTCTTCGTAGGTCTGATAGGACACGCAATATTCCAAAGAGATATGGATTTCTCATAGGTGAATCGAACGACGTGTTACTCATAAGCGATGACGAACCTATCAGTTATGAAGATGTTCTGAAAAGTTTAGAAACGGACAAATGGCTTGAAGCCATGAAGTCAGAAATGGATTCCATGAACGAAAACCAAGTATGGGACATGGTTAACCCACCTGAAGGGATTAAGCCCATAGGGTGCAAGTGGGTTTTCAAGAAGAAAACCGACATGGAAGGTAATGTTGTTACCTTTAAGGCTAAATTAGTGGCAAAAGGATATCGTCAGAAACAAGAAATTGATTATGACGAAACCTATTCGCCAGTAGCTATGCTTAAATCCATTCGGATGCTCCTAGCCATAGCAGCTCATTATGATTATGAGATATGGCAAATGGATGTGAAAACCGCTTTCCTTAATGGAAACCTACTTGAGGATGTATACATGATACAACTGAATGTTTCACATCGGTTGATAAAACCAAAATATGCAAGCTTCGACGATCCATATATGGACTGAAGCAAGCATCTAAGAGCTGGAACATCCGTTTTGATGAGACAATCAAAGAGTCTGATTTCTCACAAAATCCTGACGAACCTTGTGTGTACAAGAAGGTTAGGGGAGTGCAGTCGTATTCCTAGTATTATATGTCGATGACATATTACTTATAGGAAACCATTTATCAGTCTTACAGTCGGTTAAAATTTGGTTGTCCAAAACTTTCTCCATGAAAGACCTGGGAGAAGAAACCTATATCCTTGGGATTAGAATCTATGGAGATAGATCGAAACGGTTGCTTGGTCTTTCGCAGTCTATATATATAGACCAAGTGCTAAAAAGGTTTAGCATGTCGGAATCCAAGAAAGGTTACCTTCCTATCAGGCATGGGATCAACCTTTCAAAGTCTATGTGTCCGCGCACAGAAGACGAGAGGATTTGCATGAATAAGATTCCTTATGCATCCGTGATAGGATCTATCATGTATGCTATGTTATGTACTAGGCTCGATGTATCGTATGTTCTGAGCATCACGAGCAGATACCAGTCTGATCCAGGAATGGATCATTGGGCGGCTGTCAAGACAATCCTTAAGTACTTAAGAAGAACTAAGGATGTGTTCCTAATATATGGAGAAGGAGATATGGTAATACGTGGATATACAGATGCCAGTTTCTAGACAGATAAGGATGACTCCAAATCTCAGTCTGGATACGTATTTACTTTGAATGGAGGCGTAATAAGTTGGAAGAGTTCCAAGCAAGACACTGTAGCGGATTCTACCATGGAAGCGGAATATATTGCGGCTTCGGAAGCAGCAAAAGAAGCAGTCTGGATCAAGAAGTTTGTCTCGGAACTTGGTGTGGTTCCAACCATTGATGAAGCAATACCGGTTTACTGCGACAACAATGGAGCTATTGCACAAGCAAAGGAACCAAGGTCTCATCAGCGATCCAAACACGTGATTCGCCGCTATCATCTTATCAGAGAGATTATAAGTAGGAATGATATACAAATTGAGAAAATTTCCACTGAAAGGAATTTAGCGGATCTTTTAACTAAGGCCATGCCTCAAAGCAAGTTTGAGGGTCATGTTAGAGCCTGTGGTATTGGATACCGTAGTGATTGGCATTAGGCCAAGTGGGAGTTTGTTAGAGAAGTGTCCTAAGGCAATCGCCTTAAGATTGTAATCATTTACTTTAATAAATGAATATTCACTATTTGAGTATACATGTTCGTGTATTTGATTGAGATCTTAAACTCATTTACTGAATCTCTGCAATACAATTCACAGCATAAGAGAATTTGTGATGAATTCACAACTAGTGATTATCTCTACATGTGCAATTGTGAAGTATTGAAATTGTCCCTAGTCGATGAATTGATAAATACGGACATTATCAATTCTGTAGAGACTAGCATGGGTTATTCTCTAATCAGCTGATTCTCACTGGCTGGTGACATTGGGATGTCCGGAGATAAACATGAATGCTAGTTAAGGGAATTACTTCATTGGAGTGACTAGCTGTAAAACTTCATATGACAATCTACATATAGATATGTCAATGAAGTTGTTACTGCAGCTTAAGTGCCCGAAGATGATGACAATCTTCATTGACATATCAATTCAGCTGCAGCTTAATTGATATGTCAATTAAGCTGCAGCTTATGTCTTCATATGACAATCTTCAGTGACTAGCTTAATTGATATGTCAATTAAGCTGCAGCTTAAGTCTTCATATGACAATCTACATATAGATATGTCAACATGATGACTTGATCTCACAAGTCATGGATATGAGATATCAAGTTGACACATGGGTATACATTAAAGAATGTATACTGAATGGCCCGCCATGAGAAAGTATCATGGATCGTTATATGAGTGTCATATACTTTCTCATGTGACTATTAGTATGACTATTAGTCCTTAGACCTGAAGTCACCATAATTCCTTACATAAGGAGTTATGTACTTTGGTTTCGTCAAACGTCACCCGTAACTGGGTGGACTATAAAGGTGATTACTGGGTATGTAACAAATTATGCGGAGGGATGTGAGTGATGTAGATGGGATCTATCCCTCCTATATGACGGGAGAGATATCATAGACTTGATAGAGTGAGATCACTAAGTGCATGGCCATGCCCAAATAAGGCAATATGAGATATTGAGCTTATTTGATTATAGTGAGTCTACTTGGAGTTCAAGACACCTAGATTGATTGGAGGATGACACGGTCTATGCCTCATGAAAGGTCGATCTAGATATCGAGGATAGAAGGACGTTGTCACATATTGTGATGGTCACAATTATTAGTCACATTGGTGATGTTGGATCTCAACATTCTTGTAACTTGGGTAGCAATGATGTGTTGCTAGATACCGCTCATTGCTTATGTTTCTAAGAGGTTAGAAGCATTGCCAACGTTACAAGAACCTATAGGGTCACACGCAAAGAACAAATAGATGGAGAAAAATTGAAGTCAAGTTTGACTTGGCTAAATATGGAAAGTCCATAAAAGGCAAGTTTGACTTGACCCAAATCCAAATCAAGTTTGACTTGACTTGGTTCCACTTCAAGTTAGACTTGAAAAGGGAGAACAAAAGTGTGTTTTGTTTCATTTTTCCTCTAAGGGGGTCTTCTCTTCTTCCTCTCCAATTGTTGGAGTTCTTATTCTTCTTCTCCTCTTGGCCGAATCCTACAAGGTGCTAGCACACCTAAAGGATTTCATCCATCTACTTTTGTTCGCGTGGATACTTCTAGAGGGACGGCACTTGACGTCCTAGAGATTCGACATCCAAAAGGGAGCGAACGGGATTAAACGGGGCACGCATCAAAGGTAAAATATTTATCCCTCTTTAGATCTAGGAGTAGATCGGGTTTTGAAGCATGTAAACGAGCACTCGTAATTTTTGAAATGACTTTCTTCGCTCGGATCCTTGATATTGGGGCTTTCGGGGTTTCCGCGACGCGAAAAAGCGGTTTTCGTGGCCCGAAAAACCCTACACTAGAGCCCTCCCCCTTTGCCGTGAGCTTCCACCACCAAGAAGAAGCCAAAGAAGAAGAAGAAGCGGGCGCGACTCATTCCTTCCTCCCGGAATTTTGATTCCGTTCTTCATTTGGTGGTTAGTTTTTCATCTCTCTCTTGGTATTCTTGTCGTGCCTTTGGAGAATCTAGTAGTTCTTGTCGGCAAAAACTCGTGGCTTTGCGAAGTCATCCTGAAGAAAACTCGGTGTGGATGCGAATAGAGGCGGAGCTTCCAAGGGACGCTACGGTTGGATCTCGTCCTTTCTACGAGTTACGCGAGGTATTAAGTAAATTAGTTTACTTTCTGCAAAATTTTAAATGTATGATCATGTCTCCACAATATAAGGTTGCATGCTAGATACGTGGTTAAAATAATTTGAAGAAATTATTTAAGCTAATCCTTCCGCTGCACGTAATTAAATTTTAAAATTACGAACCCGTATCCATGTCAACATGCACCCGGTTCTAACACAGATGATAGCGGCGAAGCACATGTTTGGATCGCTGATGAGACCTTGGTTCCTTTGCTTGTGCTATAGCTCCATTGTTGTCGCAGTAAACCGGTATTGCTTCATCAATGGTTGGAACCACACCAAGTTCTGAGACAAACTTCTTGATCCAGGCCGCTTCCTTTGCTGCTTCCGAAGCTGCAATATATTCCGCTTCCATGGTAAATTCCGCTATGGTGTCTTGTTTGGAACTCTTCCAACTTATTGCACCACCATTCAAAGTAAACACGTATCCAGACTGAGATTTGGAGTCATCCATATCTGTCTGGAAACTGGCATCTGTATACCCACGTATTACCATATCTCCTTCTCCATATATTAGGAACACATCCTTAGTTATTCTTAAGTACTTAAGGATTATCTTGACAGCCGCCCAATGATCCATTCCTGTATCAGACTGGTATCTGCTTGTGACGCTCAGAGCATACGATACATCGGGCCTAGCACATAACATAGCATACATGATAGATCCTATCGCGGATGCATAAGGAATCTTATTCATGCAAATCCTCTCGTCTTCTGTGCGCAGACACATAAACTTCGAAAGGTTGATCCCATGCCGGATGGGAAGGTAACCTTTCTTGGATTCCGACATGCTAAACCTTTCTAGCACTCGGTCTATATATGTAGACTGCGAAAGACCAAGCAACCATTTTGATCTATCTCTATAGATTCTAATCCCAAGGATATAGGTTGCTTCTCCCAGGTCTTTCATGGAGAAAGTTTTGGACAACCAAATTTTAACTGACTGTAAGACTGATATATCGTTTCCTATAAGTAATATGTCATCGACATATAACACTAGGAATACGACTGCACTCCCACTAACCTTCTTGTACACACAAGGTTCGTCAGGATTTTGTGAGAAATCAAACTCTTTGATTGTCACATCAAAACAGATGTTCCAGCTCCTGGATGCTTGCTTCAGTCCATATATGGATCGTCGAAGCTTGCATATTTTGGTTTTATCAACCGTTGTGAAACCTTCAGGTTGTATTATGTATACATCCTCAAGCAGGTTTCCATTAAGGAAAGTTGTTTTCACATCCATTTGTCATATCTCATAATTATAATGAGCTGCTATGGCCAGGAGCATCCGAATGGATTTAAGCATAGCTACTGGCGAATAGGTTTCGTCATAATCAATTCCTTATTTTTGACGATATCCTTTTGCCACTAATCTATCCTTTAAGGTAACAACATTACCTTCCATGTCGGTTTTCTTCTTGAAACCCCACTTGCACCCTATGGGCTTAATCCCTTCAAGTGGGTTAACCAAGTCCCATACTTGATTTTCATACATGGAATCCATTTCCGACTTCATGGCTTCAAGCCATTTGCCCCTTTCTGAACTTTTTAGAACATCTTCATAACTGATAGGTTCGTCATCGCTAATGAGTAATACGTCGTTCGATTCACTTATGAGTAATTCATATCTCTCTGGAATATTGTGTGTCCTATCAGACCTACGAAGAGGTGGTGGTGTTTTATGTTCAACTGATAGCTCATCATCATGAGTTCTCGGTTGTGGGTCTAGACTAGGTGTCTCTGTAATGTCTATTGGAGTTTCTTGAACTTCTTCAAGTTCAATATTACTCCCACTGTTTTCTTGTAAAAGAAATTCTTTTTCTAGAAACACAGCATGCCTTGAAACAAACACCTTTTATTCCAAGGGATGCTAGAATTGGTAACCTTTCGTTTCCTTAGGGTATCCAATAAACAGACATTTATCAGACTTAGAATCCAATTTGTCTGATACAGTCCACTTCACATAAGCAGGACAACCCCATATTTTAAGGTGAGTTAAATGAGGTTTCTTACTATTCCACGTCTCATATGGAGTAGTAGAGACTACCTTGGTCGGGACTCTGTTTAGCAAGTAAATAGCTGTCTAAGTGCATAGCCCCAAAAGGATTTTGGAAGAGTTGCATGATTCACCATAGATCTAACCATGTCCATCAAGGTTCGGTTACGCCTCTCAGATACACCATTATGCTGTGGTGTATATGACGGAGTCCATTGAGACAATATCCCATTGTCCCTAAGATAATCTTGAAACTCTTGACTTTAGTATTCACCACCCCGATCGGATCGAAGTATCTTAATACTTTTGCCAAGCTGTTTCTCCACTTCATTTCTGAACTCTTTGAATTTCTCAAAAGCTTCAGATTTGTGTTTCATTAAGAACACATACCCGAATCGTAAGTGATCATCGATAAAGGTAATGAAGTAGCTATAGCCTCCTTGTGCAAGAGTTGACATTGGTCCACATACATCAGTATGTATTAGACCAAGCAATTCTCCCACTGGTTTACCTTTTCTGGAAAAGGGTAATTTGGTCATCTTGCCTTTTAAGCATGATTCGCATGTATCAAATGACCCGGGTTCAAATGATTCCAGAATTCCACATCGGTGTAATTTGGTCATGTGTTTCTTACTTACATGGCCAAGACGACAATGTCACGTATAGAAGTCTATTTTATTATCTATTCGAGCACGTTTGTTGCTAACTTCGATATTGAAAACGTCACCGGATAAATCTAACGTGTAGATACCATTGCACAAAGTTCTGGTCTGTAACGCTCGCCCATTTCTACAGCCTTACGACGGCGCTACGTGACATACATATACGCATGTGGTCTTCTTAATACAGCGGAATAATTTTAAACTTTATCCACATGCGTTTAAACCATGCACTTATAACTTAAATCATGTTGACACATTCTTAGCTATCATTCTTAGTGACATGGTAAACTTAGCATCATTCATAATCATATAACATCATTCTTAAACATGTTTGCATGGTCATCATGTAAAGAGAGAAAGACATAGGATCTTTACTTTTCTTTTGCCAAGTCATTGCCACACACACACACTTGCCCCTCCTGCTGCTTCCCTTAGCTGAAGACCTCATACTTGATCTGCGGTATAAGAACATAAGACTATAAGCACATAGGCTTAGTAAGACCCTTTCCTACTCACAAAAACCATACGTCATATCATACATGAACATATGAAAAATTCAACATAGCATAACATAATTATCTTTGCATAATTCTTAACATGAACGTAAGCATATAATATGGCATTCTTTAACATAACATAAACATATAACATGGCACGGTTCTTAACATATCATAAGCATATAACATGGTTCTTAACATAACATGAGCATAGCATGGTTCTTATCATAACATAAGCATAGCATGGTTCTTAACATAACATAAGCATAGCATGGTTCTTAACATAACATAAGCATAGCATGGTTCTTATCATAACATAAGCATAGCATGGTTCTTATCATAACATAAGCATAGCATGGTTCTTAATGCAAATGCATATCATGAATGGATGCATGAGTCAATGCATATATTATAAGAATGCTTATTTGAGAATCATACTTATAAATACTTAAACATAATCATAACATCATTGGGGTCCCCGGCATGTACCACATACATACATCATGTGCGCGCATCCCTATGTAAATACGAGGTAGCTAGTCTCGACCTACTAGGGTAAGGACAGCATAGTCGGTAGTCCCAGAACCGGGGCGTTCTTAAGGTGCCCATCCCTGTTGCACAGCTTTGGTAGTGCCAGAACAGTGGACAGCATAGTCGGTAGTCCAAAATCGGGGCGTTCTTAAGGTGCCCATCCCTTGGACCCTTACTTCGGTCCGGTACAAGCCCATTCATAAAGTAAGATAACTTTTCATGCTTCATCATTCATAGACATACATAACATTTCATCATTCATACTTAACATCATGATGCCGTAAAGGCATGAACATTCATCATCATTCATTATCTTCATTCACAAGGTATGTCATGCATACATCATTTTGTCTTATAGTCATGATTATCATTTTCATTCATCATCTTCATTCTTAAACATGGCATACGTACATATCATTCATAAAACATGACATACATACATATCATTCGTAAAGAAAGGCTTACATACATATCATTCATTAAGCATGACATACATACATATCATTCATTAAGCATGGCATAACTACATATCATTCATAAAGCATGGCATCCATACATATCATTCGTAAAGCATGGCATACATACATAACATTCATTAAGCATGGCATCCATACATATCATTCGTAAAGCTTGACATACATACATATCATTCATTAACCATGACATACATACATATCATTCATTAAGCATGACATCCATACATATCATTCATAGAGCTTATTTAAAACATGACCCATAACCTAAGCATACAGGGTCATAATACATAGCACTTAAGGTTGGGTTTTTAGGCATCATAAAATCCATACAGCCTACTTAGACATATATCTATGTTATAATAAGTCATTCTTAGTGATATGAGAGAAGTGTCCTAAGGCAATCGCCTTATGATTGTAAATATTTATTTTAATAAATGATAATTCACTATTTGAGTATACATAATTGTGTATTTGATTGGGATCTTAAACTCATCTACTGAATGCCCGCAATATAATTCACAGCATAAGAGAATTTATGATGGGATCACAACTAGTGATTATCTCTAAATGTGCAATTGTGAAGTATTGAAAATATCCCTAGTCGATGAATTGATAGAAACGGACAGTATCAATTCTGTTGAGACTAGCATGGGTTATTCTCTAATCAGCTGATTCTCACTGGCTAGTGACATTGGGATGTCCGGAGATAAACATGGATGCTAGTTAAGGGAACTAGTTCATTGGAGTGACTGGCTGTAAAACTTCACATGGTAGTCTACATATAGACATGTCAGTGAAGTTCTTACTGCAGCTTAAGTGCGATGTTCCTTTGACTTGCGGTGTTCAAGTCATCTTGGTCATGGAGACTTATACTTTATCATCTTAAGCAAGCATCTCCAAGGAGGTGTGGACCCTGGATGATTGGGTATAAGCTGAAGTGCCCGAAGATGTTTGAACAGCCTACAAAGGATTCACCACTCCTTGCGAGGAGATGTATACCCAGGCCTATCGTCGGATTGTTACTTAAAGCCTCTGGCCAGAGCATATCATGTTTAGAGTATGAGTCTCTTAAATACATGAGAGTAATTAGAAATCCAAAGGACGAGAAAGACACTACTTGGGCTAGGTGTGACGTAGTCAGTCTAGTGGGGACTGACACAAACAGACCATGTCCTGAACCAAGTGGGTATAAGATGGTGAAGGGAATGGGGCACGATTCATTAGAGCTGCTGAAGGGTTTCGGAATTCTTTCTGAGGTCAACTGTTGATCTTTCGATTAATTGGGGGTCATGATGTACTACTAGGTGCCACTCATGATCGTTCTATAATTGGTTGATTATAGACGGCCAACATAAATCGAAAGCCTATTTAGTCACACGCACTACGAGTAATCCGAGGGATTTAAAACGAGTTGAAAATTGGATTTTTCGATCAAGAAAAATAAGTCGAATCTGAGTTAATCAAAGGCGCAACGGAAGCTAAAAATGGATAAGTCTGTTTGAAGGCTTATTGGGCGAATTAAATGAGTTTAATTCGCGGTGGGTTCGGCTCGGTTTGGCCGGCCAAAGAGGGTGCCAAACCCCTTTGTTTTGGCCGACCACATCAAAGGGGAAAAACCAATTTATTTGGTTTAATTAATAAAATAAATCTAGCGCGATTTGTTTTATAAATTATGGATAAATAAATTTGTATAAAGAAATTTATAGAAATAAATATATAGAAATTTATTCCCTTTTTATGGAAATTAAAATGATCCATGGAATGATTTATTTTAATTTTATAAAATCAATTATGAATTGATTTTTCCATAATAAGAAATTTATAAATTTCTTATAAAATTTATTCCATAATAAAAGGAGAGAAGGTATTTGTTTTATTATAAAGTTAGTTATAATAAAACTTGACTTAAACGGAATAATTAATAAGAGAATTTATAGAATAAATTTCTTATGAAAATTCCGTTAAGAGGGAGACGTGGCAAGGGAGAGGCTACTATATAAAGGAACCAAAGGCAAGCCTTGAATTCCAATCAATAGAGTAATCAAGAGATTAATTCTCTCCCTCTCTCTCTCTCTTATTCTCTTCCTCTCCTTCTCCTTCCCTACTAGGGCCGGCGCCCCTTGTCCAAACTAGGGTCGGCACCCCTTGTCCAACCTAGGGCCGGCGCACCCTCACCCTTCCAAGGGTTGGCGTGAGCAACCATCACCAAGAAGGAGCCAAACAAGAAGAAGAAGAAGCGGGACGCAACTCCTTCCTTCCCGGAATTTAGATTCCGTTTCTTGGTGGTTAGATTCCTTTCTTCTCTATTGATCTTCTAGTTGTGCCTTTAGATAATCTAGTAGTTCTCGTCGGCACAAAACTCGTGACTTTGCGAAGTCATCCCGAAGAGAACTCGACGTGGACGCGAATAGAGGCGGAGCTTCCAAGGGACGCTACGGTTGGATCTCGTCCCTTACTTCGAGTTATGCGAGGTACTAAGTAAATTAGTTTACTTTTCCGCAAAGTTTTAATTTATGATCATGCCCACACATCATAAGGTTGCATGCTAGATACGTGGTTAAAATAATTTATGAAATTATTTTATGCTAATTCTTCCGCTGCACGTAAAAATTTAAAATTTTACGAACCCGTATCCTTGTCAACATGCACCCGGTCCCAACAGCCATAACCAAGTATACTTGGAACCTTAGCCTATCCCCAAACCCTAGAGTGGAAGCTTGGCTGAAAGTCATATAGGGGAGTCCCCTTTGTTCAAACCCCATGTGAAGTAACATAACTAAAGAAAACATACACATACATCCAATCCCATACATACCATTCCATAGGAGGCCATTAGGATACATGATTAGGCCTAACCCTAATCCCTAGCCCTAAACCTTGGTCATGGCCGAAACTTAGAGGAGGCTTAAGTCCATGGAAAAATCCATATAATTCATCATCAACATCCATTGTATCATAGAGAAATCATAATAGTCATACTTGGAGGGTTAGATCTAATCCCAACCCTAGAAAAAGGGTAGTGGCCAAAACATGTAGGTCCACAAGTCATGTAAAAATTCACATAAATTACCATGAACCTCCCTTGCATCATGAGAACACATAAGAAAACTTCATTAGGGAGTGAGAACTAATCCTAGCTTTGGATTCATGGTGGTGGCCGAAACCCTAGAGCCCACCTTCATGGATTTCTCAACTTAGATCATGAAGCAAAGACTTTAATCATGATAAACATCAAAGGAAAACTATTATACCTCAGGTGAGGGGGTCTTACACTTGTTGCCTTGGTTATAAACCTCAAAATAGAAGGAAGGAGACCTTCTTGACCTTAGAATACTTCCTTGTCCTTGTAACCTTGTAGGGAACTTTGGATCTTTATGATGGAGTCCCTTGTGAAGTTTTTCCAAGGGAGAATCCCCTTGGTGATTTTCAGCAAGAAGAAGGAGGAAGAGGAAGATGGATTTCGGTGGGGTGGAGAAGGAGAAGAAAATCCATTTATAATGCCCTTTTGTCTCCTCACAAGTGCATTTTCATCTTCTTCACATGGTGACTCTTCATTTTCCCTAAGCCTTAACCCAAAATCCACTTCATTCTCTACTAGCTCTCCCTTGCTAGGTGAATTGGTTAGTGCATGCATGATGGTAGACTAGGTCCAAGGTTCAATCCTTGGTGCATGTACTTTATTTTTTTATTTTATTTTATTTTTCTTATTTTCGAAAATTCCCTAAGATTCACCCATAATCATACTAATATTCCTAATTAAATTCCATTTATATTTATGTTAAATTCTACCTAATTAAAACTCATTTTTGCAGCCCCTACAAGGCCCCTTAGTACTTAGCTTCTCAATTTAAATGGGAAAACCATGGATAATTGCAGTAAGGTTTATACTAGTATCTCTACGTTCCTCGAAAATCTATCTAGACATTATCAATATTTTAAAGAAAATATTGAAAGGATTTTGCGGGTCGTTACAATCTCCCATACCTCTTGAAAGTTCATCCTCGAACTTAAAATAGCTCCGGGTACTTGCGTCTCATCTCGTCCTCGCGTTCCCAGGTAGCTTCCTCGAACCTTTGTCTTTGCCATAGAACCTTGACTAAGGGTACCTCCTTTCTCTAGTTTTGTCCGTTAGTTATGCACCTCTTAGATCGACATTGCTACATCTTTACATTTAGGTGCTTCTAATACATAACTATGATTTCATCTCAACCACCTTTTTCCGTACGTGTTATAGCAAATCTTAGTGGCTTGACAACATTCTACCTGGATTCCCTTGGAATTTGTTTTTTTTTTCAAGCTCTACTTATTTACCACTGTTTCTATCACTTATTGTCATAAATTTTTTCTACTATTAAGCTATACACTTAAAGAATATAATCTAATGTATTCCTACTTAATTTCATGTGGTACTTCAAACAAGATTCTAACTTTCACTTACTATGTACAAGTTTATCATCCATGTACCAACTTATTACTCTGAATTACTCTCCTCAATTAGCACTGATTTCAATGTCTCTGCTTCTCACATACATCTTTTATCTCTTTCACTCTACTTTTATAACACTTCTTTCCATCACTTTTAACGATACAACTAGTACTTATAGCATCGCCTACTTAATACGAAAACTTATCTTGTTTCTAGATCTACTTAACGCTATATTACTCTACCTCATCTATTTTATTTTGGATAACTCTCCTAGGCCTCTGCCCTCTCACTCCATCTATTTCTAACCCAGTGACTTACATTCACTAACTACTTTTATCTATCAAATCTCACTCTTATCCAATCTAATCCACTAGACAATCTAACTCAACCTCAAAGACAACATCCCTACTTCTACGAACTCAATCCATGCTAACAATTCTTTTACCACCCAGTAATTCCTATTTATTTATCAAGTCATTCCTTTCCACTCAGAGTTTTTTTTTCAAGCAGTCAAGGTTTAACAATTGACAACATTACTCAATTCTACTTTAACTATCGTCTCATTTTTTATTTTTTATTACCAGAATTTGTAAAATATTCCTATATCAATCTTTTTCCCAAATCTATAGTTTATTAGATCGTTTCACCTGGTAAGTTTGCTTGACCTAGAGTTCTTACTACATTCTTGCCTTTGATAATATTAACATCTAGTTCCTTCATACAGAGTTGTAGCTAAGGTCCTATTCACTGATCCCTATCACTCTTTCTTTCTTATATCAAGAATATTACTCTATTGCTACTACTATGTATATCTGTTTAAAAGTCAAATAACATAACACCTTAATCTGTTCCTAATAGATATACATCACTAAGTCTTCATTTCATAACTACTATAATCTCTTAGAATACCCACACTAAATACTCTACCCCCTTAATATTATAGCTAATAAGTCTCCATTAATCAAGCACTATCCTCTCTTTACTCTAGGCTCATCGCTAAATATTAATATACGTCTTTCATCAACAGTACAAACTTGCATTGGTTCACAACTCTTCTTAGTTCCAGACCGTCATGACACTCATACAGATAATCTCCTCATTACTTACCCATTCCTCCTCTCACCTCTTGTAATGCTCGTTTTTTTTCTTTTTCCTAAAGCGGCGTTACGTTAACATACTTAGGGCATGTAGACATCATAATGCAGCGGAAACTTTTAACTTACACCTACATGCACTTACTACCCTTCCTATCATCATAACATGGCAACTTGGCATATTAACTTTATACCTAACATCATATCACGTCATACTTAGCATCATGTCATACTTATCATCATGTCATTCTTAGCATCATGTCATACATAACATCATGTCATAGAGTCACATTCAAGCACATACTAGTAAAGGTAAAGTTCAATCATAAAACGAGCAAACATATGGTCTCGTGGCCAAGTCACTATCACACACATACTTTATTGCCCTCCTGCTGCTTCCTTACGGTCCCCTTGTGTGATCTACAGTATAAGAAAAATAAGACTATAAGCACACAGGCTTAGTAAGACTCTTTCCTACTCACTAAAACCATTCATCACTTAATCATGAGCATCTTAAACATTAACATACTTAGTGCTTTACTCAGCACATAAGTCTTTATGAGCACTTAGCATACATTTGACTTGACTTGAACATAACTTAATCATTTTCGTAGCATATCATATACATAAACATAAAAACATTCATGGCTTGGCATAACACTTAGCATAGACATAACCATCATAAACATTCATAGCATGGCATAATACTTGACATAGACATAAACATAATAACATAACCTCATAACATTCCTAACCTGAACCTAAATAAAATTATGGCATCCTAACTTAGCATAAACACAATTAAATCATGGCATCATAACTTAGCATGGACATAAATAAAATCATAGCATTCTAACCTAGCATAAACATAATTAAATCATGGCATTCTAACCTAGCATAAACATAATTAAATCATGACATCCTAAACTATCATGAACATAAATAAAATCATGGCATTCTAACCTAGCATAAACATAATTAAATCATGGCATCCTAAACTATCATGAACATAAATAAAATCATCGCATTCTATCCTAGCATAAATATAATTAAATCATGGCATCATAATTAACATAAACATAAATAAAATCATGGCATTCTAACTTAGCATAAACATAATTAAATCATGGCATCACAATTAACATGAACATACTTTGCATTAACATACCTTGCATAAACATGTTTTTCATAAATATTCTTTTCATAAACATACTTTTCATAACATAATGCATAACATGGATGGATGCATGGACAAATGCATATATTATAAGGATGCTTAGTTTAAAATCATACTTTTCATTACTTAAACATAATCATATCATTCATTGGGCCCTGGCTTGTACCACATTCATTCATCATGTGCGCGCATCCCTAAGTAAATACGAGGTAGCTAATCTCGACCTACTAGGGTAAGGACAGCTTCATCGGTAGTCCCGAACCGTAATGACAGCTTCATCGGTAGTCCCGAACCGTGGACAGCTTCATCGGTAGTCCAGAACCGTGGACCTTACTTAGGTCCGGTACAAGCCCATAAAATAAAATAAAATGCTTTCACATGCTTTTTCATTCATCATCATTCATAGCATATTCATTCATTCATCATACATAAACTTCATTCATCATTTTCATTCTTAGACATGGCATATGTACACATCATTCATAAAGCATGGCATACATACAATTTATTCATAAACATGGCATACCTACATATCATTCATAAGACATGGCATACATACATATTATTCCTAGAACATGGCATACATACATATCATTCATAGATCATGGCACATGTCTTAAACATTCATGACTTAATCATATAATTCATGACATATAACCTAATGGTTTGGTTAACCTAAAAATTCTTCCATCTTACTTAACATATCTTTTAGTAACCTATACTCAAGCATCTTTGGAGGTTTAACCCAACCCTAGCCCTAGGTTATGTCCTTGGCCGAAAGTCTCCAAGGAACCCTAGGTCCATGAAACTTCACTTAACTTCCCATACCACATCTCATACATACATACTAGGCCATAGGAACCATTTGATCCCATACTTAAGGCCCACTCTAATCCTTTAACCCTAATCTTGCTCTTGGCCAAAACTTTAAGGCCATGGGGGCATGGAAAAATTCCATCAAAACCCCAAATAAATTGTTAAGCACCAACCATACCTTACCATAGGGCCATTGGGGCCCTTACTTGAAATAAGTCCTAACCTTCCACCCTATTAGGGTACTTGGCCGAAACCTATAGGATCTCTAGGCCATGTGAAACCTTCACATAATCACCCTCCATCTCTCTTATATCATGATAATACATAAGACATACACTTGAGGTTTTAGACCCAACCCTACCCATGGGGTCTTGTGGTTGGCCGAAACCCTAGGGTATCCTAGGGTACCCCAAAAATTCTCAAAAATTATATTTAACCTCTAAACTTCATAAGAATACATTAAAAAATATTATCAAGATTTTTAACATCAACATGGACCCTAATACATAGTGGCCGAAACCCATAGGGTCTCTAGGGTGCTTGGTTTGGTTCTTTCAACATCAAGCCCCAAAAACCACCCAATAAATCATGCTAAAACATAAGGAACTATTATACCACAGGTGAGGGAGTCTTACCTTGAGTTTCTTGATTTTTCGAACCTTGAAAGAGAAGAATATTGCAAAATCTTTGGACCCTTGAACCCCCTTGCCCTTGTATCCTTGGAAAACCCTTAGATCTTGGAGATGAGACCTCTTGTGGAGCTTTTCCAAGGGAGAACCCTTCCTTTGGTGTTCGGCTAGGATGAGGGGAGGAGGAGGAAGAAAATGCAAAGTAATGAAAGGAAGAAGTAACTCCCAAACCCCTCCCCCCTCTTTATAACTCATCAAGGAGGCAAATGAAGAGTCTCTCCATGACCCTTCATCTTCTTCTAAGCCTTAACCTGTAACGCCCCGAAATTTCCATTTTTAGTTCTTAAAGTCCTTAGAATTATTTTAAAATGGTTTAGAAATATTCTAGATATTTTTAGGAATTTTTAGAATATTTTTATGGAATTTTCCGAGTTCGTTTAGTATTTTTAAAAAAGGAAAAATGTTAAAGGGCAGCAGGGGGATCGAACCCGCGACCACCAGGAGACCAGGGGCGAGCGCGACCAGCTGGGCTGGTTAGTTTTGTTGAAATAAATTGGGCGAAACAATAGATAAGGTATAGTTAGGTAAATTCGCCCCATAAGTATAAATAGATAATTAAATAGAGAAATTTTATTTTCTCTCAACCTAAACCCTTTCTCTCCCTCGCCCAACACCTTGCGCCGACTCCTTTCCCCTCTCCTCTCTTGGGCGACACCACACCAAGGCCTAGAGGGCTGGTTAAGGCTCTCCTCCAAGAGATTTTCCTATATTCGGAATCCCCGCGACGAGAGGAACGCGTAGGCGCGAAGAATTCTCCGAGATTTTCCTATATTCGGAATCACCTTTATCGATGATCACTCACGATTCGGGTACGTGTTCTTGATGAAACACAAATCTGAAGCCTTTGAGAAATTCAAAGAGTTCAGAAATGAAGTAGAGAAACAGCTTGGCAAAAGTATTAAAATGAAACAGCTTGGCAAAAGTATTAAAATACTTCGATCCGATCGGGGTGGTGAATACTTAAGTCAAGAGTTTCAAGATTATCTAAGGGACAACGGGATATTATCCCAATGGACTCCGCCATATACACCACAGCATAATGGTGTATCTGAGAGGCGCAACCGAACCTTGATGGACATGGTTAGGTCAATGATGAATTATGCAACTCTTCCAAAATCCTTTTGGGGCTATGCACTTAAGACAGCTGTTTATTTATTAAACAGAGTCCCGACCAAGGTAGTCTCTACTACTCCATATGAGATTTGGAATAGTAAGAAACCTCACTTAACTCACCTTAAGATATGGGGTTGTCCTGCTTATGTGAAGCGGGTTGTATCAGACAAATTGGATGCTAAGTCTGATAAATGTCTATTTATTGGATACCCTAAGGAAACAATGGGTTACCAATTCTATCATCCCTTGGAACAAAAGGTGTTTGTTTCAAGACATGCTGTATTTCTAGAAAAAGAATTTCTTTTACAAGAAAACAGTGGGAGTGGCTTTGAACTTGATGAAGTTCAAGAAACTCCAATAGACATTACAGAGACACCGAGTCTAGGCCCACAATCGATAATTCATAATGATGAGCTATCAGTTGAACCTAAAACTACACCACCTCTTCGTAGGTCTGATAGGACACGCAACATTCCAGAGAGATACGGATTTCTCGTAAGTGAATCGAACGACGTGTTGCTCATTGGCGATGACGAACCTATCAGTTATGAAGATGTTCTGAAAAGTTCAGAAAGGGACAAATGGCTTGAAGCCATGAAGTCGGAAATGGATTCCATGTACGAAAATCAAGTATGGGACTTGGTTGACCCACCTGAAGGGATTAAACCCATAGGGTGCAAGTGGGTTTTCAAGAAGAAAACCGACATGGAAGGTAATGTTGTTACCTTTAAAGCTAGATTAGTGGCAAAAGGATATCGTCAGAAACAAGGAATTGATTATGACGAAACCTATTCGCCAGTAGCTATGCTTAAATCCATTCGGATGCTCCTAGCCATAGCAGCTCATTATGATTATGAGATATGGCAAATGGATGTGAAAACAGCTTTCCTTAACGGAAACCTGCTTGAGGACGTATACATGATACAGCCTGAAGGTTTCACATCGGTTGATAAAACCAAGGTATGCAAGCTTCGACGATCTATATATGGACTGAAGCAAGCATCTAGGAGCTGGAATATCCGTTTTGATGAGACAATCAAAAAGTTTGATTTCTCACAAAATCCTGACGAACCCTGTGTGTACAAGAAGGTTAGTGGGAGTGCAGTCGTATTCCTAGTATTATATGTCGACGACATCTTACTTATAGGAAACGATATTTCAGTCTTACAGACAGTTAAAATTTGGTTATCCAAAACTTTCTCCATGAAAGACCTGGGAGAAGCAACCTATATCCTTGGGATTAGAATATATAGAGATAGATTAAAACGGTTGCTCGGTCTTTCACAGTCTACATATATAGACCGAGTGCTAAAATGGTTTAGCATGTCAGAATCCAAGAAAGGTTACCTTCCCATCAGGCATGGGATCAACCTTTCAAAGTCAATGTGTCCGCGCACAGAAGACGAGAGGATTTGCATGAATAAGATTCCCTATGCATCCGCGATAGGATCTATCATGTATGGTATGTTATGTACTAGGCCTGATGTATCATATGCTTTGAGTGTCACAAGCAGATACCAGTCGGATCCAGGAATGGATCACTGGGCGGCTGTTAAGATAATCCTTAAGTACTTAAGAAGAACTAAGGATGTGTTCCTAATATATGGAGAAGGAGATATGGTAATACGTGGGTATACAGATGCCAGTTTCCAGACAGATAAGGATGACTCCAAATCACAGTCTGGATACGTATTTACTTTGAATGGAGGCGCAGTAAGTTGGAAAAGTTACAAACAAGACACCGTAGCGGATTCCACCACGGAAGCGGAATATATCGCAGCTTCGGAAGCAGCAAAGGAAGCAGTCTGGATCAAGAAGTTTGTCTCCGAACTTGGTGTGGTTCCAACCATTGATGATGCAGTGCCGGTTTACTGCGACAACAATGGAGCTATTGCACAAGCAAAAGAACCAAGGTCTCATCAGCGATCCAAACACGTGCTTCGCCGCTATCATCTGATCAGAGAGATTATACGTAGGAATGACATACAAATTGAGAGAGTTCCCACTGAAAGGAATATAGCGGATCCTTTAACTAAGGTCTTGCCTCAAAGCAAGTTTGAGGGTCATGTTAGAGCCTGTGGTATTGGATACCGTAGCGATTGGCATTAGGCCAAGTGGCAGTTTGTTAGTGATATGAGAGAAGTGTCCTAAGGCAATCGCCTTATGATTGTAAAATATTTATATTAATAAATGATAATTCACTATTTGAGTATACATGCTTGTGTATTTGATTGGGATCTTAAACTCATCTACTGAATGTCCGCAATACAACTCACAGCATAAGAGAATTTGTGATGAGATCACAACTAGTGATTATCTCTAAATGCGCAAATGTGAAGTATTGAAAATATCCCTAGTCGATGAATTGATAAAAACGGACACTATCAATTCTGTTGAGACTAGCATGGGTTATTCTCTAATCAGCTGATTCTCACTGGCTGGTGACATTGGGATGTCCGGAGATAAACATGGATGCTAGTTAAGGGAACTAGTTCATTGGAGTGACTAACTGTAAGACTTCATATGGGAATCTACATGTAGATATGTCAATGAAGATCTTACTGCGGCTTAAGTGCGATGTTCCTTTGACTTGCGGTGTTCAAGTCATCTTGGTCATGGAGACTTATACTTTGACATCTTAAGCAAGCATCTCCAAGGAGGTGTGGACCCAGGATGATCGGGTATAAGCCGAAGTGCCCGAAGAAGTTTGAACAGCCTACAAAGGATTCACCACTCCTTGCGAGGAGATGTATACCCAGGCCTATCGTCGGATTGTTACTCAAAGCCTCTGGCCAGAGCATATCATGTTTAGAGTGAGAGTCTCTAAAATACATGAGAGTAATTAGAAATCCAAAGGACGAGTAAGACATTACTTGGGCTAGGTGTGACGTAGTCAGCCTAGTGGGGACTGACACGATAGACCGTGTCCTGAACCAAGTGGGTATAAGGTGGTGAAGGGAATGGGGCACGATTCATTAGAGCTGCTGAAGGGTTTCAGAATAATTTCTTCTGAGGTCAAACCGTTGATCTTTCGATTAATTGGGGATCATGATGTACTACTAGGTGCCACTCATGATCGTTCTATAATAAGTTAATTATAGACGGCCAACATAAATCGAAAGCATATTTAGTCACACGCACTACGAGTAATCCGAGGGATTTAAAACGAGTTGAAAATTGGTTTTTCCGATCAAGAGAAATAAGTCGAATCTGAGTTAGTCAGAGGCGCAATGGAAGCTAAAAATGGCTAAGTCTTTTGAAGGCTTTTTGGGTGAATTAAATGAGTTTAATTCGCGGCGGTCCGGGTTGGTTTGGCTGGCCAAAGAGGGTGCTAAACCCCTCTTTGGTGGCCGGCCAAATAGAGGAGAATAAACCAATTTAATTGGTTTAATTAATTAAATAAATCTAGTTCGATTTATTTTATAAATTATGGATAAATAAATTTGTATAAAGAAATTTATATAAATAAAATTTATAGAAATTTATTCTTTTATGGAAGATTAATATAATCCATGAATTGGGTTTATTTTAATTTTATAAAATCAATTATGAATTGATTTTTCCATAATAAGAAAGTTTATAGATTTCTTATAAAATTTATTCTATAATTTAAAGAGAAGAAGAATTAGTTTTTATTATAAATTAGTTTATAATAAAGACTTGGTTTAAACGGAATTAATTCATAAGAATTTATAGGATAAATTTCTTATGATAAATAATTATTTTTATTATAAAGTTAGTTATAATAAAATTCATAAGAGAATTTATAGGATAAATCTCTTATGATAACTAATTTGTTTTATTATAAATTGTTTATAATAAGACTAGGCTTAAAAGGAATAACCAATAAGAAAATTTATAAGATAAATTTCTTATAACTAATTCCGTTAATTCGGTTTAGAGGGAGACTTAGCAAAGGAGTTGCTACTATATAAAGGAACCAAAGGCTAGCCCTTAATTCCAATCGAATCAATTAAGAGATTAATTATTTCTCTCCCTCTTTCTCTTCTCTTCTCTCCTCCTCTTCTTCTCCTTCACATTAGGGCCGGCGCCCCATCCTTGTGGATTAGGGCCGGCGCACACAACCATCACCCAAGGGAGTTGGCGTGAGCTTTCAAGGAGAAGGAGAACCCGAACACGAAGAAGAAGAAGCGGATAGCGACTCCTCTCTTCTCGGAATTCGATTCCGTTACTTCGTTGGTTAGTTTTCCTAATTTTTCTCTTGTCCTTCTAGTTGTGCCTTCCGAGAATCTAGTAGTTCTCGTCGGCACAAAACTCGTGACTTTGCGAAGTCATCCCGAAGAGAACTCGGCGTGGACGCGAATAGAGGCGAAGCTTCCAAGGGACGCTACGGTTGGATCTCGTCCCTTACTTCGAGTTACGCGAGGTACTTGGTAAATTAGTTTACTTTTCGCAAACTTTTATTTCATGATTATGTCGATACACTATAAGGTTGCATGCTAGATACGAAGTTAAAATAATTTAGGAAATTATTTTATGCAAACTCTTCCGCTGCACGTAAAAATTTTAAATTTTACGAACTCGTATCCTTGTCGACATGCACCCGGTCCCAACAAGCTACACCCAGTATCAAGTACCTAGGTGTACGAGGAAATAGAGAGACATTCAATAACGAAGATACTTGAAGAGGATGGGCATCGGATGCCTTCTTCTTCAAGGACTCAAGATAAACCTTGCAGTTTCTTCGTCAGTGACCCTCCTTGCCGCAGTGATGGCAAGTGCCTTTTGGTGTCTTTTCAGCCTTCTTGGCCTTTTTCTTCTTTCCCTTATTCTATTCTTTGGCCTTCCTCTTAGAACCTTTCTTCGAGGAACCAACTAACAGTACGTCTTTTGATCCTGCTTCACAGAAGGCTCTATAGTCTTTAGCAAGTTGAGCAACTCAGGAATGGTAGTCTCCAGCTTGTTCATCCGATAGTTCATCACAATTGTGAATAACTTTGGGCAAACAATGCAGAATTAAGTCAATACTTAGTTCATGATTCATTACAAAATCGAGTGTGCTCAGTCGCTCAATATACCCAACATCTTCAACACACACTGTGAAACAGAAGTGCCTTCCTGCATCTTAGCGGTGAAGAGGAGTCTGGAGACCTCGAACCTTTCGGATCTCGCCTGCTCGTCAAATAACTCATGAAGATGGAAGATGATGGTATAAGCATCCATATGCTCATGCTGCTTTTGCAGCTCAGGTACCATAGCGGTTAGCATGATGCAACTCGCAAGTTCAGAATCGGTCACATGTTTCTGATAGGCCACTAACTGGTCTGGAGTTGCATTTTCTGGAGGACGGTTGGGAAGTTGATCTTCAAGGACATAAGCAAGCTTCTCTACCTTGAGGACTATCCTCAGGTCTCGAAGCCAGTCCATGAAGTTTGGCCCAGTCAGTTTATTGGTGTCCAAAATGGAACGCAAATTCAGAGAAGACATGATCGAGTGATTATCCTAGAAATACAAATTGAGCTTATGTGAGAAGAATGATAAAGAATGCATCAACATACATTAATTAAATCCTATTTATTTATCGAATTGAATAACCCTTTTTATCAATTCGGGAGATCGTAGGAACATCTCCAAATAGGTTGATATCCAACCATAGATAAGAACAACCATGGCTGTGGCCATCAAGTTATTCTTAGTTATGAAGGTAGGTAATTATACCGATTACATATCACATACATGTAACTATCACTTTATGCTATCAACTAATTGAATGTTTGCATAAATCATTGGGTTGTTAACTCATTAACAAGTATACAACAATATACATAGCACCCAACTGCACCTCTCTTTACATCGACCTTGGCTGTGGCACAACAAATCGATACTCCAATCTTAAGTCTGACCCATTAATCAAGAAATAGTTTTAATATGGTTGGAGCTCATTCAACCATTTAGTCAGGCTTGGATGTGTCCAACAACCAAAACTAAGGATTGACCTCTGACTCTAACTATATTAATCATAAACTAATTCCATGGTTTGAACATGTTGAGGTTCAAGCCGGGCATGGATGTGTCCATCAACCCAAACGAGAAACAAAACTCTGGTTCTAACCATCTTAATGGAAGGTGTTGGCCTTAATATTTTGTAAGGGGTTTTGGGTCTCATCCTTTCTTTTCTAAGCACATTCATGACATATAATTATGTCATGTACTAACGATTTCCTTAATAAAGTATGTATGTGACTTAATTTATCAAATCTCATTAATTGAATTAGGAACCGGATTTTCTAATTCTAATTTCATACTTTATTCAAGGAATTATTTTGGGAAACAATTTCCTAAATTATCATAATCAATTTCGGAAATAATATGTTTAAGATTTTGATTTCTCTAAATCAAATCTTATTAAATTAAGAGACAGATTCCCTTAATTCAACCACATATTATTTTCATGAAAAACTCTTTAAGAAAACTCTATAGGAAACCATTTTCCTAATTAATTTCGGAGACAACAATATGTAAGAGCATCACCTCTTAAATCAAATATGAAAATTATCGTTTGAGAATCACCTCAAAATCTCCAAGATTTGATTACATATTTTATTTATGGATTTATTAATTTCAACAAATTATTTTCTTTGGGTGGCTCCCCGAGGCTCAGATACCAAAAAAAAGGAATTTGTTGTAAATCTAATTTGGTCCGCTCCCCGAGGCGTAACCAGATTAAACATGACAATTTTATTCAAAATAGGAAATTAAATTACAACAACTAACTTTAAATTGGACGGCTCCCCGTGGCTCAATCCAAAATAATGAATTTTGTTAATAATTTAAAACCAATTCGAATTTAATTGTCAATTAATAATCCATAAATTTGTCTAGACTTTCTTGAAAGAAAGTGCCCAAAATTGCGAGATTTCATAATAGGTTTTCAGAATAATTGTAAGTTTCTGGTACAAAAAAAACATACACATTTCCAAAATTAGAAAATTTCCAAAATAGGAAATTTCCAAAATTGGAAAGTTTCCAAAAATGGGAAGTTTTCTCAATTATCATAAAATTTCAGAAACTAGGATATTTCAAAAGTTTGCGAAATTTCATGAGGATTTCCAAACTTTGAAATTCCTAAATCTAAAATTTATCATAATTGGAAGGTTTCCATAATTGGAAAATTTTTCCAAAATTGAGATCATGACAAAGTTTTCACAAACAATTATATGATTATGTCGAACACTAACCGACTCTGATACCACTGTTGGAACCGGGTGCATGTTGACATGGATACGGGTTCGTAATTTTAAAATTTAATTACGTGAAGCGGAAGGTTTAGCTTAAATAATTTCTTCAAATTATTTTAACCACGTATCTAGCATGCAACCTTATGTTGTGGAACATGATCATACATTTAAAATTTTGCAGAAAGTAAACTAATTTACTTAATACCTCGCGTAACTCGTAGAAAGGGACGAGATCCAACCGTAGCGTCCCTTGGAAGCTCCGCCTCTATTCGCGTCCACGCCGAGTTTTGATCGGGATGACTTCGCAAAGCACGAGTTTTGTGCCGACAAGAACTACTAGATTCTCCAAAGGCATGACAAGAATACCAAGAGAGAGATGAAAAACTAACCACCAAACGATGAACGGAATCAAGATTCCGGGAGGAAGGAAGGAGTCGCGCCCGCTTCTTCTTCTTCATCGGCTCTTCTTGGTGTGGAAGCTCACGGCAAAGGGGGAGGGGCTCTAGGGCCGACGGCACTAGAAGAGGGAGAGGGAGAGAAGGAGAGGGAGAGAGGCTAGGCAAGAATCCTTGATCTCTTGATTAATTTCAAGCCTTGCCTTGGTACCTTTATATAGTAGCCTCTTAATCGCCAAGTCTCCCTTTAACGGAATAAATTTTTATAAGAAATTTATCTTATAAATTTTTCTATGAATTATTCCGTTATGCCAAGTTTTTATTATAACATAATTTATAATAAAAACAACCATGTCTCCCCTTTTATTATGGAAAGAAATTTCTTTATATAAATTTCTTTATCATGGTAAATCAATCCATTATTGATTTTATAAAATAAGATAAACCAATCTAAGGTTCATTTTAATTTCCATGAAAATAAATCCTATATATAAATTTCTTTATACAAATTTCTTTATATAAATTTTTTATCCATAATTTCATAAAACAAACCACGCTCGGTTTATTTTATAATTTGAACCAAACAATTTGGTTCTCCCCTTTTATTGTGGCCGGCCAAACAAAGAGGGTGGGGACCCTCTTTGGCCGGCCAAACCAAAGCCTAAACCTCACGAATTAACTCATTTAATTCGTCCATTAAGTTTTCAAAAGACTTAGCTATTTAATGCTTCCGATGCGTCTCTGAAAAATTAGATTCGACTTATCTCTCTTGATCGGAAAATCCAATTTTCAACTCGTTTTAAATCCCTCGGATCACTCGTAGTGCGTGTGACTAAATAAGCTTTCGATTTATGTTGGCTGTCTATAATCAACCAATTATAGAATGATCATGAGTGGCACCTAGTAGTACATCATGATCCCCAATTAATCGAAAGATCAACGGTTGACCTCAGAATAATTCTGAAACCCTTCAGCAGCTCTAATGAATCGTGCCTCATTCCTTCACCATCTTATACCCACTTGGTTCAGGACACGTCTATGTGTGTCAGTCCCCACTAGGCTTACTACGTCACACCTAGCCCAAGTAATGTCTTTCTCGTCCAACGGATTCTAATTACTCTCATGTTTCTGAGAGATTCATACTCGGAACATGTGATGCTCTGGCTAGAAGATTCGAGTAACAATCCGACGATAGGCCTTGGGTATACATCTCCTCGCAAGGAGTGGTGAATCCTTTGAAGGCTGTTCAAACATCTTCGGGCACTTCGGCTTATACCCAATCATCCTGGGTCCACACCTTCTTGGAGATGCTTGCTTAAGATGTCAAAGTATAAGTCTACATGACCAAGATAACTTGAACACCGCAAGTCAAAGGAACATCGCACTTAAGCTGCAGTAAAACTTCATTGACATATCTATATGTAGATTACCATATGAAGTTTTACAGCTAGTCACTCCAATGAACTAGTTCCCTTAACTAGCATTCATGTTTATCTCCGGACATCCCAATGTCACCAGCCAGTGAGAATCAGCTGATTAGAGAATAACCCATGCTAGTCTCTACAGAATTGATAGTGTCCGTTTTTATCAATTCATCGACTAGGGAAATTTCAATACTTCACAATTCACATGTAGAGATAATCACTAGTTGTGAATTCATCACAAATTCTCTCATGCTGTGAATTGTATTGCGGGCATTCAGTAAATGAGTTTAAGATCTCAATCAAATACACGAACATATATACTCAAATAGTGAATATCATTTATTAAAGTAAATGATTACAATCATAAGGCGATTGCCTTAGGACACTTCTCTAACAATTTGATCAGAGAGATATAAGTAGAATGATATACAAATTGAGAAAATTCCCATTGAAAGGAATTTAGCAGATCCTTTAACTAAGGCCTTGCCTCAAAGTAAGTTTGAGGGTCATGTTAGAGCCTGTGGTATTGGGTACCGTAGCGATTGGCATTAGGCCAATTGTGGGAGTTTGTTAGTAATATGAGAGATGTGTCCTAAGACAATCGCCTTATGATTGTAATCATTTATTTTAATAAATGAATATTCACTATTTGAGTATACATGTCTGTGTATTTGATTGAGATCTTAAACTTATTTACTGAATGT
>JAGFNQ010000776.1:55263-121652 GCA_024364735.1 Boesenbergia rotunda
TCAGGAACTGGTCTGGAGTTGCATTTCAGGAGGACGGTTGGAAAGTTGATCTTCAAGGACATAAGCAAGCTTCTCTGCCTTGAGGACTATCCTCAGGTTTCGAAGCCAGTCCATGAAGTTTGGCCGAGTCAGTTTATTGGTGTCCAAAATGGAACGCAAATTCAGAGAAGACATGATCGAGTGATTATCCTAGAAATACAAATTGAGCTTATGTGAGAAGAATGATAAAGAATGCATCAACATACATTAATTAAATCCTATTTATTTTTCGAATTGAATAACCCTTTTTATCAATTCGGGAGATCGTAGGAACATCTCCAAATAGGTTGATATCCAACCATAGATAAGAACAACCATGGCTGTGGCCATCAAGTTATTCTTAGCTATGAAGGTAGGTATTTATACCGATTACATATCACATATATATAATTATCACTTTATGCTATCAACTAATTGAATGTTTGCATAAATCATTGGGTTGTTAACTCATTAACAAGTATGCAACATTATACATAGCACCCAACTGCACCTCTCTTCACATCGACCTTGGCTGTGGCACAACAAATCGATGCTCCAAGCTTAAGGCTGACCCATTAATCAAGAAATAGTTTTAATATGGTTGGAGCTCATTCAACCGTTTAGTCAGGCTTGGATGTGTCCAACAACCAAAACTAAGGATTGACCTCTGACTCCAACTGTATTATTCATAAACTAATGCCATGGTTTGAACATGTTGAGGTTCAAGCCGGGCATGGATGTGTCCATCAACCCAAACAAGAAACAAAACTCCGATTCTAACCATATTAATGGAAGGTGTTGACCTTAATATTTTATAAGGGGTTTTGGGTCTTATCCTTTCTTTTCTAAGCACATTCATGACATATAATTATGTCATGACTAACGATTTCCTTAATAAAGTATGTATGTGACTTAATTTATCAAGTCTCATTAATTGAATTAGGAATCGGATTTCCTAATTCTAATTTCATACTTTATTCAAGGAATTATTTTGGGAAACAATTTCCTAAATTGTCATAATCAATTTCGGATATAATATGTTTAAGACTTTTGATTTCTCTAAATCAAATCTTATTAAATTAAGAGACAGATTCCCTTAATTCAACCACATATTATTTTTAAGAAAATCTTATTTAAGAAAACTCTATAGGAAACCATTTTCCTAATTAATTTTGGAGACAACAATATGTAAGAGCATCACCTCTTAAATCAAATAAGGAAATTATCGTTTGAGAATCATCTCAAAATTTCCAAGATTTGATTACATATTTTATTTATGGATCTATTAATTTCAACAAATTATTTTCTTTGGGTGGCTCCCCGAGGCTCAGATACCCAAAAAAAGGAATTTGTTCTAAATCTAATTTGGTCCGCTCCCCGAGGCGTAACCAAATTAAACAGGGCAATTTTATTCAAAATAGGAAATTAAATTACAACAACTAACTTTAAATTGGACGGCTCCCCGAAGCTCAATCCAACTTAAAAAATTTTGTTAATAATTTAAAACCAATTCGAATTTAATTGTAAATTAATAATCGATAAATTTTTCTAGACTTTCTTCAATAAAAGTGTCCAAAATTGCGAGATTTCATAATAGGTTTTCAGAATAATTGTATGTTTCTGGTACAAAGAAAACTTACATATTTCCAAAATTGAAAAATTTCCAAAATAGGAAATTTCCAAAATTGGAAAGTTTTCACAATTATCATAAAATTTCAGAAACTAGGATATTTCAAGAGTTTGTGAAATTTCATGAGGATTTCCAAACTTTGAAATTCATAAATCTAAAATTTATAAAGTTTCCATAATTGGAAAATATTTCCAAAATTGAGATCATGACAAAGTTTTCCGCAAATCAATTATATGATTATGTCGAACACTAACCGACTCTGATACCACTGTTGGGACCGGGTGCATGTTGACATGGATACGGGTTCGTAATTTTAAAATTTAATTACGTGCAGCGGAAGATTTAGCATAAATAATTTCTCAAATTATTTTAACCACGTATCTAGCATGCAACATTATATTGTGTAGACATGATCATAAATTGAAATTTTGCAGAAAGTAAACTAATTTACTTGATACCTCGCGTAACTTGAAGTAAAGGACGAGATCCAACCGTAGCGTCCCTTGGAAGCTCCGCCTCTATTCGCGTCCACGCCGAGTTCTCTTCGGGATGACTTCGCAAAGCCACGAGTTTTGTGCCGACGAGAACTACTAGATTCTCCAAAGGCACAACTAGAATATCAAGAGAGAGAGATGGAAACTGTAACGCCCGCTTTTTTTTTCTTTTTCCTAAAGCGGCGTTACGTTAACATACTTAGGGCATGTAGACATCATAATGCAGCGGAAACTTTTAACTTACACCTACATGCACTTACTACCCTTCCTAACATCATAACATGGGAACTTGGCATATTAACATTATACCTAACATCATATCACGTCATACTTAGCATCATGTCATACTTACCATCATGTCATTCTTAGCATCATGTCATACATAGCATCATGCCATAGAGTCACATTCAAGCACATACTAGTAAAGGTAAAGTTCTATCATAAAACGAGCAAACATATGGTCTCGTGGCCAAGTCACTATCACACACATACTTTATTGCCCTCCTGCTGCATCCTTACGGTCCCCTTGCGTGATCTGCGGTATAAGGAAAATAAGACTATAAGCACACAGGCTTAGTAAGACTCTTTCCTACTCACTAAAACCATTCATCACTTAATCATGAGCATCTTAAACATTAACATACTTAGTGCTTTACTCAGCACATAAGTCTTTATGAGCACTTAGCATACATTTGACTTGACTTGAACATAACTTAATCATTTTCGTAGCATAGCATATACATAACATAAAAATATTCATGGCTTGGCATAACACTTAGCATAGACATAACCATCATAAACATTCATAGCATGGCATAATACTTGGCATAGACATAAACATAATAAACATTCATAGCATGACATAATACTTGGCATAGACATAAACATAATAACATAACCTCATAACATTCCTAACCTGAACCTAAATAAAATCATGGCATCCTAACTTAGCATAAACACAATTAAATCATGGCTTCATAACTTAGCATGGACATAAATAAAATCATAGCATTCTAACCTAGCATAAACATAATTAAATCATGGCATTCTAACCTAGCATAAACATGAATAAAATCATGGCATTCTAACCTAGCATAAACATAATTAAATCATGGCATCCTAAACTATCATGAACATAAATAAAATCATGGCATTCTATCCTAGCATAAACATAATTAAATCATGGCATCATAATTAACATAAACATAAATAAAATCATGACATTCTAACTTAGCATAAACATAATTAAATCATGGCATCACAATTAACATGAACATACTTTGCATTAACATACCTTGCATAAACATGTTTTTCAAAAATATTCTTTTCATAAACATACTTTTCATAACATAATGCATAACATGGATGGATGCATGGACAAATGCATATATTATAAGGATGCTTAGTTTAAAATCATACTTTTCATTACTTAAACATAATCATATCATTCATTGGGCCCTGGCTTGTACCACATTCATTCATCATATGCGCGCATCCCTAAGTAAATACGAGGTAGCTAATCTCGACCTACTAGGGTAAGGACAGCTTCATCGGTAGTCCCGAATCGTAAGGACAGCTTCATCGGTAGTCCCGAACCGTGGACAGCTTCATCGGTAGTCCAGAACCGTGGACCTTACTTAGGTCCGGTACAAGCCCATAAAATAAAATAAAATGCTTTCACATGCTTTTTCATTCATCATCATTCATAGCATATTCATTCATTCATCATACTTAACATCATCGTTATTCCTTAAAGGCATCATCATTCATAGCATATTCATTCATTCATCATACTTAAACTTCATTCATCATTTTCATTCTTAGATTCTTAGACATGGCATATGTACACATCATTCATAAAGCATGGCATACATACAATTTATTCATAAACATGGCATACCTACATATCATTTATAAGACATGGCATACATACATATTATTCCTAGAACATAGCATACATACATATCATTCATAGATCATGGCACATGTCTTAAACATTCATGACTTAATCATATAATTCATGACATATAACCTAATGGTTTGGTTAACCTAAAAATTCTTCCATCTTACTTAACATATCTTTTAGTAACCTATACTCAAGCATCTTTGGAGGTTTAACCCAACCCTAGCCCTAGGTTATGTCCTTGGCCGAAAGTCTCCAAGGAACCCTAGGTCCATGAAACTTCACTTAACTTCCCAAACCACATCTCATACATACATACTAGGCCATAGGAACCATTTGATCCCATACTTAAGGCCCACCCTAATCCTTTAACCCTAATCTTGCTCTTGGCCGAAACTTTAAGGCCATGGGGGCATGGAAAAATTTCATCAAAACCCCAAATAAATTGTTAAGCACCAACCATACCTTACCATAGGGTCATTGGGGCCCTTACTTGAAATAAGTCCTAACCTTCCACCCTATTAGGGTACTTGGCCGAAACCTATAGGATCTCTAGGCCATGTAAAACCTTCACATAATCACCCTCCATCTCTCTTATATCATGATAATATATAAGACATACACTTGAGGTTTTATACCCAACCCTACCCATGGGGTCTTGTGGTTGGCCGAACCCTAGGGTATCCTAGGGTACCCCAAAAATTCTCAAAAATTATATTTAACCTCTAAACTTCATAAGAATACATTAAACAATATTATCAAGATTTTTAACATCAACATGGTGTAACACCCGAAAATTCACGAAACTAATTTTAGAAATATCTTAGAATTTATTCCGAATTTATGGATATTTTTATAGAATTTTTCCGTAAACGAAAGTGGCAAAAAGGGGTGAAAAGAGAAAAACGCATTGGTGGGATTTGATCCCTAGACCTAGGCCATGAGAGAAGAGTGGGCAGACCAGCTGGGCTGGATCGTTTCGATGATATGTATTAAGCGAAACAATAGATAGGGTGTAATTAGTTCAATTCGCCCCATAAGTATAAATAGATGATTAAAGAGAGAAATTTTATTTCTCTCAACTAAACCCTCTTCCTCGCCCAAACCAGCCGCACGCCGCCCCTCTCCCCTCCTCCTCTCTTGGGCGAAAACATACCAAGCCCTAGGGCTCTTCTCCGAGAGATTTTCCTATATTCGGAATCCCCACGACGAGAGGAACGCGTAGGCGCGAACGGTTCATCGAGATCTCAAGTTTCTCCGGAACACCCAACGCCAATTTCGGTCGAAGGTCCAAGAAATCAATGTAAGTACTGCTCACCTGCGGTAAGAGGCGGTTTTTCCGCAAGTTTTTCCCGTTAGAAAGTTAAAAATGCGATTTTTCCATTAGATTGTGATTTATGCATGTAACCCTAGTTTAATTCATGCTTGTATGAGTTAATTATTTACCCTATATGAGTTTAGGGTCTAAGAAAGTGATAAGAAAAGAAAAGAAGATAAAGATAAGAAAAGAGAAGGCCAAGGCCTTAAGAAATCCCCAAAAGTCAAGACTTAGGGATTTGAGCACACAAGGTGCTCGTAAAAATGCCAAGGCATTCAAAATAAGTAAAGTAAGTATTTTATTTTCCAAGGCCAGTACCCGGCGTCCAAGGGCGTCGTTAAAGAAATCCAGGTGTCCAATTCCAAGGTCTTGGCCCTGGTAGACCAAGGTCTGCTCTATTAGGATTGGTGGCTCGCTACCCCAACCTTTTAGGGAACGCGCATAAGATGGTACTTACGTCTTAAGTGGATCCAAGTGAGCTATTATTTTCAAGTATATGCTTTAGCAAAGTTTTCTAAAGTTTAAAGAAGTTTTCTAAAAGTTAAAGGAAGATTTAAAGTTAGAGAATTTCTAAAGTTTCAAGTTAAGCCAAGAACAAGTAAGTTGAAATTTATTAATGCTTGAGTATGCATGTTTTGAGTTATACATGTTTCTTAGTGTTTCTTTCAAGCATAAGAAGTATCTCATGTGATTTCACATTGTTTAAAAAGCATGTTTGCACTTTTCGAGATTTTGTGAGCTAGATAGTACTTACTAAGCTTTTTGCTTATTAGTTGCATTTCCTCTTGCTGCAGGTAAAGGTAATGGCAAGCAATTCTGAAGGAAGGCGACAAGGCGGTGCTGAGTGACGTGTGTGTGGTGGCTGACCTTGGAGAGGTCCTTGGGACAAGATGAATAAAGAGCTAAAAGGGCATTTGCTATAGATGATTAGTTTAAGTTATACCACATGGAGTTTATCCAAGTAATTGCGTTCGAGATATTTTGCATGTCTTAAAACCACGAGTAAAGATTCCATGTCATTTCATTTAGCATACATATCATTATGATTGCATTGGATGAGTAGAAGTGTGAGTAGTTTAGAATATTGATACTTTGTTGGAGTTATTGATGCATGTGCCAAGATAGTGCTAATTTCCCTTTTGAATTAAGTTTTATTGCTCAATTATGCTTAGAAAAGTTGCATTCATATTCCATAATGCTTTAGTGATGTTATAGAACCTTGGGGAATGAAATTAAATGGTTAGAAGTTAAGTTTGGTACAAACTCTAGCATAAAAAGTTTAAATAGATTTTCATGACTTGCTAAATCTCGTAAAAGTCCTAATTTCGAGTTTATGCAGTTGTTTTGATTGGCTAAAATGTTTAGGAAACTAGTATAGAGTATAGAAATGGTGTTGTGGCTTTGTATGGTGTGAAACTATATGTTTGGTGGAGTTTTGAAACAAGGCTTCGAATCTGAAATTCAGGTTTTCAGACGTATCAGTCGACTGGTACAGTACCAGTCACCTGCCCTATCGAACAGTAGCTTCTGTTCGATGCACCAGGTAACTGCAAAAGTTCAGTCGCCTGGTATCAGTCGACTGCTATATAGCAGTCGACTGGTACCATTAAAGAGAAGTTGTGTAGAGCAGCTGGTTAGTGCTTTAGTGTTACAACATAGAGGTCTAGGGGTCAAATCCTGGCAAAGCAAATAAATTGAAAGTTGTTTTGTTTTTTTTTTAGAAAAAAAAGGAGAAGGAAGAAAAAAAAAAGAAAGTTCCGCATTTTTAGTCGTGCATTAGAGTCGAGAAGTAGAAAAAAGTAACGATCCGTCTAAGGCAGAGAAGGTGGGTCGCTACACATGGACCCTAATACATAGTGGCCGAAACCCATAGGGTCTCTAGGGTGCTTGGTTTGGTTCTTTCAACATCAAGCCCCAAAAACCACCCAATAAATCATGCTAAAACATAAGGAACTATTATACCACAGGTGAGGGAGTCTTACCTTGAGTTTCTTGATTTTTTAAACCTTGAAAGAGAAGAAGATTGCAAAATCTTTGGACCCTTGAACCCCCTTGTCCTTGTATCCTTGGAAAACCCTTAGATCTTGGCGATGAGACCTCTTGTGGAGCTTTTCCAAGGGATAACCCTTCCTTTGGTGTTCGGCTAGGATGAGGGGAGGAGGAGGAAGAAAATGCAAAGTAATGAAAGGAAGAAGTAACTCCCAAACCCCCCTCTTTATAACTCATCAAGGAGACAAATGAAGAGTCTCTCCATGACCCTTCATCTTCTTCTAAGCCTTAACCAATATCCACTTCATTCCCTCATAACATTCCCTTGCTAGATGAGTTGGTTAAAGCATATATGGTTGTACAAGAGGTCCAAGGTTCAATCCTTGGTAGATGCACAAATTTTTTTCCTACTTATTTTATTTTATTTTCCTAGTATTTTCAAAAATCCCTTAAAAATTCTCCCATAATTATGTTAATATTTCTTATTAAAATTCCTTCATATTTCTATAATTTTCCACCTAAAATTCACCAATAATTTTGGTACTAAAAAACCCATATAAGGCCCATTTGTGCCCTTTTTCCCAATTTAAATGAGAAAACATGAATTTTCTAGACCAAAGTTCGTATTAATATTTCTAGGTTCCTCGGAAAATTATCTAGACATGCTCAATATTTTAAGGAATTATTAAGAGAATTTTCCGTGTCGTTACAGAAACTAACCACCAAGTAACGGAATCATGATTCCGGGGGAAGAAAGGAGTTGCGACCCGCTTCTTCTTCTTCTTTGGCACCTTCTTGGTGGAGGAGGCCCACGGCAATCCTAGGCGGTGCGCCGGCCCTAGGGGAGGAGAGAGGGCGCCGTCCCTAGAGAGAGAAAGAGGGTGCCGGCCCTAGAGAGAGAGAGGGAGAGAATAAGAGAGAGAGAGAGCTTGCTACTTTATCTCTTAATTGGAATTCAAGCCTTGCCTTGGTTCCTTTATATAGTAGCCTCTCCATCGCCAAGTCTCCATTTTAACGGAATAAATTTTCATAAGAAATTTATCCTATAAATTCTCTTATGAATTATTCCGTTATGCCAAGTTTTATTATAACTAACTTTATAATAAAACAAACACATCTCCCCTTTTATTATGGAATAAATTTTCACAAAAATTTATAAATTTTTCTTATCATGAAAAAATCAATTCATAATTGATTTTATAAAATAAAATAAATCAATTCATGGTTCATTTTAATTTCCATAAAAAGAATAAATTTATTATATAAGTTTTTCTTATCATGGAAAAATCAATTCATAATTGATTTTATAAAATAAAATAAACCAATCCATGATTCATTTTAATTTCCATAAAAAGAATAAATTTATTATATAAATTTTTCTTATCATGGAAAAATCAATTCATAATTGATTTTATAAAATAAAATAAATCAATTCATGGTTCATTTTAATTTCCATAAAAAGAATAAATTTATTATATAAGTTTTTCTTATCATGGAAAAATCAATTCATAATTGATTTTATAAAATAAAATAAACCAATCCATGATTCATTTTAATTTCCATAAAAAGAATAAATTTATTATATAAATTTTTCTTATCATGGAAAAATCAATTCATAATTGATTTTATAAAATAAACCAATCCAAGGTTTATTTTAATTTCCATGAAAATAAAGTGAAAGACACTGATACGAAAACAATCTGATTAGCAGAAATAACAATTGATACGCAAGATGAAAACTTGATATGCAACAGGGAAAAGTTCATTTGCTACAACCCAAGTAAAAGACAGAGCAGAAACTTAACTACAAAGCAAACTTAGATCGATTTTATCAAACTAGTATCAGAAGCAATTCAGAAATAAACTAGACTAACTGATATAAAGGAACTCAAGATCTGAAAATGCAGAAACTAAAGGTTGATATGCAAGCTAAAACTAGAAGAAAGCAAGACTTGATACGCTGGAAATTAAATAGGAATTAAACTAAAATTAAAAGCAATTGTGCACTAAACAAACTCATTAGCTACATACTTGCAGAATTGAAACTTAACTACTGCTGAAACAATTCTAAAACGAAAATTACAGCAACGGATGCAAAAATTCAGACTGAAGTTGAACGGCGGCAGAAATGAAATTATAGCTAAAAACAAAAGAAATTTGCTACGGAAACTAAACCTCAATCCTCCCTTAGCTCAGTACTCCTTGTTCGTCACACAGGGGCAAGCCTCGAACCCCTAAGCTCCACAAACCATTGAAAATTAGTCTCTGCGACTCAATCCGAGCTCAACTCTGCCCAATCTGAAATCCCCATTCGATTCCTTCCATCCAGCTGCGCCCGATTGCAATGATGCTTGTGGATGATCCAAGCAATCCAGGGAACCCCTCTAGATAGCTTAGATTGATGAAGAAGGTGCACAACTGATACCCAAGGAAGCAACGGAAGAGCTAAGGAAACCTCACATCAGCTCTGTTTCTTGGGAAATTCTCAGCTGGAACTTCACCGAGAGACCTTCTCAATGACCTAGCACTTGATCTAAACAAAGAATTGAGGGGTCGCGCCCCTTAGATGAAGAAAAACTGAAAGAAAGTGAAGAACAACGATGAAGGAAATGTTGCGGCGAAGAAGACGCGACAAGGAAGAAGCTGAGGGAAATTTTCCTTAAGTATTTAGGAATGAACGACCCAGATTGATTTGGCTTGATCCCACGGCTAAGACAGCTCTGATTGAACCCAAAATTTAATGACATTGATCAGGGATCAGGATCTACCTCTGGGTATCTTGGATCTTCTAGATTTGCAATGGATGGCCCAGATCAACCTTATCTTGAATGGACAGACTAGGTCCTTCCAAGCTCGATCCAATGGTCAAATGATCTCTGATTTTGATAAAACCTTCAGATCTTGATCCAAATGCTTGATTAACCTTAATCCCAGCTCAGATTCACTAGATCAGTGGCGAATGGTCCGGATCATCTGTTTTCTCAAATGGATGGTCTAGATCCCCTTGTCTTGATCCAACGGCTGGATCTTCTCCAATTTTCCCCTAAACCTCCAAATCTCATTATGATGATCAGATCTACCTTTCCTCAGCTTGGATCCACCTGATTTGCCCTGGGTGATTGAGATCTGCTTAACTTCTGAATGGACGGCTCACAATTCTCCAGAGCTTGATCGCCTTAATCTGAACCTGATCCTGACCATTCTTGACCTGGGTCCATGATCCTTTCATGCCTACAAAAATAGATCGACAATTAAGTGGCAAAATCATTTCAAATGTATAAAGATTTGCAATAAAGCCCAAAATAGAACTAATCTATGGAACCGAGGATAAATTCAATGTTACGCATGTAAGATGTGGGTCAAACATGGATTTTAACATCTGAAATAATCAATAAAATACACTTATCAACTCCCCCACACTTAAACTTGAGCGTCTCGCGAAACTACTAAATATGTATCCCCTAGACTCGCTCCAAGTATAATTAGAAGCAAATGAAAAGAAATTACCTAGGGTCGTCAATTCTCAAAAATCTAAGCTCTATGGATTAGTATCTCGTCCTTAAATCAACAACTTAGCCTTTTCATCCTTCATGAGTCATTGCGATGAATTCAACTCACTAAGCCTTTCAAGGGAAGTTTTTGGTGGCTCTCTCCTTGAGTTCAAAGTTGATGATGGAAGTGGAGCTCACTCAAACACACATGCTTCTTGCACTACCATAGGCTTGCTTGTTATCTACTCTCCACCATTATTCATGATTAGGATCAACATCTACAAAAATAAGTGAAAAACATAGAAAATGGTAAAAATGAAGTGAAAGCCAAGAAAATAGAAAAATTGATGAAGTGGGAGACTTGGTTGCTCAAGAATGTTTCTAATGTACTTTGCTTCTCTTTACAGTCCTCTAGTGATATAAAAAGTGTGGTGAAGTCAAATTTGAACAATGCCTTTGATTTGGATGAAGAAATCCCTATTAGTCTCAACGTGCCAAGTTTGCCCTTTTGTGCCAACCTTGCTTCCTTCTTTTTTCTTGTTCTCTCTTTTTTTTTTAGAACTGCAGAAATGAATTTCTCTTCATATCAGCTGCTTTCTTTCTCTCTAGTAAAAATTAGAATGGAATTGGAGCAAGGCTTTGATTCGGATGATGATCCCTCCAATAGTTTCATGGTGCCAACATTCCAATTTTATGCCACTTTTATCTCTCTTTTTTTTCAAACTTTCAGCTCCGCGGCATTGCTTTCAGACCTTGCAAAACTTTTTGATTCCTTAACAACAGTTAGCATCACATAGTAGTGAATTCAGTCCCTGCACTTCAAATTGAGTTTCGGCCATTGCAACTCACTGTAAAGAAAAATTTTTCTCTCTGTTTTAATCTGAAATTCCTGGCAACCACTTGTTTTTTTTTTCTATTTTGATCAGCAGTGGTTGCTCTCAACACTTTGTGACACATTTGTGTGCTTCATTCCTTGATTCACAGCCCTTGAAAACCAATTTCAGTCCCAAGTTGATACAAACTGTTTGAGTGGAAACATTCCATTCTGAATTTTTCTTTTTCGGCTGCAATCTTCAGCTCCCCTTTTCAATCTGGTTTTGTTCTCAATCCTTGTAAGCAACCCTTGCATCTTAATTCATTTTCGGCTTCAAATCAGTTCAGCTGCACTTCACTTACTCATCTAAATAGAATTTTCAAATCAAATCAGTTTTACACAGATTTCTTCATTGATCTCAGCTTGTTCAGCTTCAATTCTGGCATTCTGATATTGCACAGCTGCATTTCAGGCTTCCAACAAAGTGTGGCTGATCTTAACTTCCATAATTCTACTTTTCAATTCT
The DNA here is from genome assembly GCA_024364735.1 of Boesenbergia rotunda. NCBI lineage: Eukaryota > Viridiplantae > Streptophyta > Magnoliopsida > Zingiberales > Zingiberaceae > Boesenbergia > Boesenbergia rotunda. Next base: position 67,447 of record JAGFNQ010000776.1, read on the forward strand.
TAACCCAAGCTTTGCTAACCAAATCATGCTTCACAGAAATTTCTTCCTTTGTATTCTTGGCACAGATTTTTCTTAGCTTCAAATTTCTCAGCTTGTGTTCAACTTCTGCTCAGCTTCTTTTTCTTTTGTTTCCCTTCTCTTCTTCACATTCGATAAGTGGCAGGAGATATCCCTCTCATTAATCTAGTGCTATTGAATTATTATGCTCTTCTTGGACTTCCATTTCTTGATACTCTACTTGGACTCTTCTTTCCTTCCTTGGCATAGATTTCTACACTTGTTCTCAAACCTGTCCAGCTGCAATTCAGCATTTAGCAAGATGTTCCTGATTTCTTTAGCAAAGAAAAACTGCAAGTCCAAGACATTTCTGCCCAAAAATAGCTTAACAGAAATTTTTGTTTTTCACTTTGGCACATAAGTTTTCATTTGCGTGCCAATTTTTTTTTCTTCTGATTTTTCCATTGCTTGCCACTTGAATCTTCAAAGTATGATAAGGAAGCTCGATCTCCAATTGCTTCCATCTCTCTTGCTCATTCTTGACACCAAACTCAACTCAATATGTAATTGTTTCCATCCTTTCATTGCAGAAATTTTTTTCCTTTTGAAACAACATGCCTCCTTGATACAAAACTTTTCCAAAACACTAATCACCTCCCCCACACTTGATCTTTTGTCCGTCGGGCAAAGTGGCATTAAGAAACATCCCAAACAAACAAGTCCATAGAAAAGTGTGGTTAAGAGTAGGAATAAGGAAAGAAAAATAGAATAAACATGATTAGTGCCAAAAATTGATATGGAAAGGTAGACAAATTGATAAGTCTCAATAGATGTGATCCAATCATTGAAATATGGTTTTGAAAGAACCTAAGCAAGTTCTAGAGTACAATCACATATGTGTGTCACAAAAATAAGGCTAATTCTCACTAGGCACAAATAATCCATCTCAAGTCATCAATTAAGAATCTAAAGCCAAGTAGTACTCAAGCATCCAAGATTTCATCCATTAGCTTAAACCCTAAGTTTTAACAACCAAATTTAATTAATTTTTAAAAGACTCTAAAATGCTATGGAGATAACCTAGAGGGATACATTTATTCACCAAGAACAAAAGTGCTAAAAGAAATAACATGGTATTTACAATGTCTATTTATTCATTCTATTTTGCCTAAGAATTTATTATCAACTACTCACTTCAAAAAGAGAAAATTTTACTCCTAGAACATGAAAATGATATATACAATGAAATGTAAGTGTATGAAAAGTGAACTCCCCTTAAGTTGGGTAGATAGCTTCGTTCATGTCCAAACCATCTACCTCTAGCTCCTTTAACTCTTCAAAGTACCTTTTGAGCCGGTGGCCATTGACTTTGCAAATAAAACCATTATATACATCTTGAATTTCCACAACACCATAGGGAAAAATATTAGTTACAATAAATGGACCATCCCACCTTGATCTTAATTTACCTTTTATCAATTTGAGCCTCGATTTGTACAATAAGACCTTGTCACCAATTTGGAAATCTTTCTTCACAATGTGCTTGTCATGGAAGTTCTTGGTCTTTTCCTTGTAGATCCTTGAATTTTCAAATGCTTCTAGCCGAATTTCTTCAAGTTCTTGGAGTTGCAATTTTCTCTCTTCTCCCGCCTTGGTAGCATCGAAATTACAAGCCTTCACCGCCTAATATGCCTTGTGCTCTATTTCCTTGGGGAGGTGACAAGCTTTACCATATACCAAGCGGTAGGGAGACATGCCAATAGATGTCTTAAATGCTGTTCTGTAGGCCTAGAGTGCATCATCTAATCTTTTGCTCCAATCTTTTCTAGTGGGCCCAACCGTCTTTTCCAAAATAGATTTGATCTCTCTGTTTGAAATCTCAGCCTGTCCATTTGTTTGGGGGTGGTAGGATGTAGAAACTTTATGTACAACCCCGTATTTACTCAGCAGTGCCTTCATGTGTTTGTTGCAAAAATGAGATCCTTGGTCACTAATTATGGTTCTTGGAATTCCAAATCTGCAAAAAATGTGTGACCTAACAAAACTACAAACAACAAAAGAATCATCAGTTTTGGAGGGAATGGTCTCCACCCATTTTGAAACATAATCCACAGCAAGTAAAATATACAGATATCCATAAGATGCAGGAAAAGGTCCCATAAAATCTATTCCCCAAACATCAAAAATCTCACAGTAAAGCATAGTGTTTTGGGGCATCTCATGTCTCGCTCCTATGTTCTCAGTTCGCTGACATCTATCACAATTTTTATAAAAGACATATGAATCATGAAAAAGAGTGGGCCAGTATAATCCACACTCTAGCACTTTCCTAGCAGTTCTCTGGGGTCCAAAATGTCCCCCATAAGCTGATGAATGACAAAATGTAAGGACAGAAGAAAACTCATGATCTGGTACGCATCTCCTAATTATTTGATCATTACAAAATTTTCATAAATAAGGATCATCCCACACATAAAATTTTACATCACTTTTAAGTTTATCTTTTTGAGCTTTAGAAAAGTGAGTGGGAAAAACATGTGCAACTAGAAAATTAACTAGGTCTGCATACCACGGTGTCTCAACATGCACTGCAATCAAGTGCTCATTTCTGAAATCATCGTCAATGGTGCTAGGAGATCCATCTCCTTCAAGTCTGCTCAAATGATCTGCAACTAGGTTCTCTTTTCCACTTCTATCTCTGATCTCCAGGTCAAATTCTTAGAGTAGGAGCATCCATCTGATCAGCCTGGGTTTTGCATCATGCTTTTTCAATAGGTATTTAAGAGCTGCATGATCAAAAAAAATAATAACATGTGAGCACAATAAATAGGATCTGAAACGGTCTAAGGCGAAAACAATGGCAAGAAGCTCCTTTTCAGTAGTGGTGTAGTGTGCTTGGGCGGCATCTAGGGTTTTGGAGGCGTAGCAAATGACATGAGGTGCTCCATCAACCCTCTGTGCTAAAACAGCTCCCACTGCAAAATTAGAGGCATCACACATTAATTCGAAGGGTAAAGTCTAATCAGGTGATTTAATAATAGGAGCTGAGGTAAGAGCCTTCCTGAGTCTGTGAAAAGCTTCCTTGCATTTATCATCAAAATGAAAATCAACATCTTTCTACAAAAGTCTTGTCAAGGGCCGAGCAATCAAGCTGACGTCTCTAATAAATCTGCGGTAGAAACCTGCATGTCCAAGAAAAGCACGAACATCCTGTACGCATATGGGGTAAGATAAAGAAGAAATAACACTGATTTTTGCAGGATCTACCTCTATACCTTTCTGAGAGACTATTTGTCCAAGTACAATTCCCTGCTCCACCATGAAATGACATTTTTCAAAATTAAGCACAAGGTTAGTCTCAATGCAACGGTATAAAACCCTAGACAAATTTCCTAAGCATGAATCAAAAGACGTGCCATAAACTGAAAAATCATCCATAAATACCTCCATACAGTCCTCTAGCAACTCACCAAATATACTTACCATGCATCTCTGAAATGTCCGAAGGGCATCCGTCTATAGGCAAAAGTACCAAAGGGGCAAGTGAAGGTAGTCATCTCCTGGTCCTCTGGATCTATACAAATCTGAAAGTAGCCTGAGTATCCATCCAAAAAGCAATAATGTGACTTCCCTGCCAGTCTTTCAAGCATCTGATCAATAAAGGGTAAAGAGAAGTGGTCTTTCCTTGTGACCTTGTTGAGCTTCCTGTAATCAATGCAGACTCTCCAGGAATTCTTAACTCTGGTGGGCACTAGTTCATTGCTTTCATCTGCCACCACTGTCACTCCAGATTTCTTGGGCACCACATGTATAGGACTAACCCACTGACTATCAAAAATAGGGTAAATGATACCTACCTGTAGAAGTCGAGTTACCTCTTTCTTTACAACGTCTAAAATGAGTGGATTGAGTCACCTTTGTGGCTGCCTCACGGGTTTGACATTTTCTTCCAAAAATATCCTGTGCATACAGATAGCTGAGCTAATACCTAGTATATCTGATAGAGCCCACCCAATTGCCTTCTTGTAATGCCTCAGGATTTGCAATAATTTTTCTTCCTGCTCTGATTCCAAATGCTGTGCAATAATCACGGGAAAAGTCTGCTCCTCTCCTAGGTAGGCATACTTCAAGTGGCCTGGTAGTGGCTTTAGTTCAATCTGGCCTTCCTCAGTGGGTCTGAGTGATCCTTGGGGCTCTGTGCAATCCCCTACACTTTCAATCTCAATAGAAATAGGTGATCCTTGGGGCTCTGTGCAATCCCCTACACCTAGAAAATCCTCAATAGCTGGAAATACAACTGAAATATCTTCTGAAAAATCCTTAGTCTTAGCAGTAAATACTCTCTCAGCCTCCTCTGAATAAATATCTCCTCTAGAAAAATCAGGTAAAAATCCTTCAGCCTCTAACTCTGCATCCTCCAACTCCTCAAGAATATCCATGCTCATAATGGAGTGGTCCTCTCTCGGGTGCTTCATAGCGTCAAAAATGCTGAACTGAACTACCGTGTCTCTAATCTCCATGGAAAGTGTACCAGCATACACATCTATCTTGGTTCTAGCAGTCTTCAGAAATGGTCTTCCTAAAATAAGTGGAGAACGGTGTGCAAGATAATCTCCCTCCATGTCCAAGATATAAAAATCTGCAGGAAATATCAGCTCCTTTACCTTCACCAAAACATCTTCAATCATACCAGCTGGGTGGGTCTAGCTCCTGTCTGCTAACTGTATCACCACACCAGTGGGCTGTAAAGGGCCTATGCCAAGCATCTGGAAGAATGACCTGGGCATCACATTTATGGAAGCTCCTAAATCTAGCATGGCATCATGGAACGTGGTGCTCCCTATCTCACAAGATACAGTAAATACCCCTGGGTCTTCACACTTCTGAGGAATGGAGTGGATAAGTGCTGAAATATTTTTCCCTAAGCTGACCAACTCATTTTCCTTAAGTTTCTTCTTGTGAACACAGAGATCTTTCAAAAACATGGCATACTTAGGAATCTGTTTAATCATAGTCAGCAAAGGTACGTTAATCTCTACTTTATTGAAAAGTTTTACCAGTTCATTGTACTCCTTGGCTTTCTCCTCCTCCACTTGTCTTTTGGCTTGTGTTTTCCGCTATGGAAAGGGTAAGGGAACCCTCAATTCATCTTCTTTGGCTGAAAGTGGAGGGGCTGAAATTTGGACTGCTGTCCCCTGCGGTGTAGCTGCTGTGAATTGGGTCTCGGCACTGATTTCTCCTCCGTTTTCCACCAAAATTGCAGGATTACTTGAAGAAGGAGTTGGGCATGGACTAGGGGTGGAACCAACTGAATTTGGATTGATTTCATGGTTGTTTTGGGCTGGAATTGAAGGTGTTGTCCAGTTTTCAGAAATTTCAGCTCTTGGACCATTTTGAGATGTAGTAACCTTCCCGCTCCTCAAAGTAATAGCGCTAACATTTCCCTTTGGATTGGGAACAGCTTGGGAAGGTAGTTGGCTTGATCCTTGAGCCTGACTTTGATTTATCCCACTAGCAAATTGACCCATTTGCCTCTCGAGGTTTTGTATGGTGGGAAACATTTGTTGAAATATTTCTTCTACCCTCTGTTGTGACACATTTCCTCCACTAGAGCCCCCATAGCTTCCTTGGTTAGCAAAGTGCCTTGATTGACCTTGAAACGAAGAAGTCAGCTAAAATTGCTGAACTTGCTGAGAACCTTGAAAATAGGGCTGTTGGGGCTGATAGGAGGGCTGAATATGTTGCTGATAGGGCTGATAAGAGGGCTGAATTGCATGGAAACCTTGCTGAGAATTATAGCCCTGAAAAGTCTGGTTCTGAAGTGGAAAATTCTGTGGTGAGGACTGAATTTGCATAGGCTGGAAACTTGGATTGTAAGGCTGTGAGGGCTAGAAATTTTGCTAGTTTTGAGGTTGGAAAGTTTGAAATGATTGAAAACCTTGCTGCCCTTGCTGATATGGCTAGAATTGAGGCTGGAATTGCTGAAATAGGGGCTGAGGTTGCTGAAACGTTTGCTGAAATTGTTGATTTTAGGGTTGCAATTGTTGATTTTGATGAGTTTGCTAGAGCTGCTGTGATGTTTGCTGGAATTGTTGTTGCTGAGGGTTTTGTTGGTAAAAAGAGTTCCCATAACTCAGATTTGGATGATCCCTCCAACAAGGATTATAAGTAGAGGAGTAAGGGTTGTTTCTGGCTTGAAATTGTTGGTGCAAGTTGCATCAATGATGTTCCTCTTTAAGTGTTTTAATGTTTGACAATTCACTTAAGTCAGTGATACAATAAATAGACAAAGGGGGGCAAAAGTGAAGTAACCTAAGCTGAAGAAATGTCCTAGTTAATCTAGGCATCTAAACCAAGTCCCAGCGAAGGGATGCTGGGCACCTAGCGAAGGGCTGCTAGGTATCGAAACCCTAAGACCTAACGAAGGGCTGTTAGGCACCTAGCGAAGGACTGCTAGGTATCGTAACCTTAAGACCTAGCGAAGGGATGCTAGGCACCTAGCGAAGGGCTGCTAGGTATTGTAACCCTAAGACCTAGCAAAGGGCTGTTAGGCACCTAGTGAAGGACTACTAGGCATAAATGACCTAGCGAAGGGCTGCTAGGCACCTAGTGAAGGACTACTAGGCATAGAAGACCTAGCGAAGGGCTGCTAGGCACCTAGCGAAGGGTTGCTAGGGATTGAAGACCTGGCGAAGGACTGCTAGGCACCTGGCGAAGGGCTGCTAGGTAATAAAGTCTTGGTCCAAGGGACTAAGCAACTTAGCTGAGCGATGACTAAGGACAGGAGTAGAGACGGGTCAGGGTTTAGGCGTCTCGACATCCGGAGAAATCGGAGGCTAAGCAAAAGTCCATCCGAAGGACTGGGTGGCAACCGTCTCCTGAAAGGAGTAGGTGAAGGGCGAGTTCTCGAGGATAGGAACTCGTGCCGGTTCGACCTAGGGTTTCATGCAAATCCGAAGTCTGAACCAAGTCCTTAAGTCTAACATTATATGTATATATGCTTTGTATTTGTGTATCTTGCAGGTATCAAGAACCGGAGACAAAGCAGGGTAAAAGGTATGGTTTGCAGGCCTTGACGGGGGCGCCCCCATCAAGGGGGGCGCCCCCATGGAACCAGGGCGCCCCCAGCAAGGGGGGCGCCCCCAGGCAGTGCTAAAGTAGCAGGTTTCGTGAAGCAGGGTGACAGGTGTCAACCGGGGCGCCCGGAGCGTCCGGGGTGCCCCGATTAAAAGTTGTTTTGCTGTTTCGAAGTTAGAACACAGGATAAGCCCTCACAGGGGCGCCCGGAGCATCCGGGGCACCCTGGTCAAAGGTCTTATCACCTGCAACGAAGTAGGCGCAAGGATAAGAGTTGACCGAGTCTTCCGGGGCGCCCCCAGGAGGCCTATATAAGGGGTCTCGACCCCCTTGCTTCAGACACGACTTCCAAGAGCGATCCTAAGCTTTCTGATCGACGACAACATGCTAGAAACAAGGCTCTACGATCGGGAGGCTCCAGGAGGAAGTGCGCGGCACTTCGGAGGCCCAGATTGGCCGAGCTTCATCCTTCTCTTGTTGGTTTGCATTTTGTTAAATATCGTACTTAATTTTTCTATATTATTGCGTGTAATCGTACACTGTAAGACGGGTTTTCTCCGCCTTCGGAAATTCCGGAAAGGAGACCAATAGTGGACTCACGCCGAGTACATAGGCCTTGGATGTACTGACCCTGGGGGGTTGGGAACCAAGTAAATAATCCCGCTGTGTCTGTGTATTGTTTTTATTTTATTTCTTTATTTGTTTTCCGCTGCTACTAATATTCTAAGTCCAGAATGAATGATTTATGAAGAATTCCGAAATATTTTTCACGTTCGATATTCACCCCCCCTCTATCGACGGCACCGGTCCTACAAAAATTGTCCCCTAACCAATGCCGCTAGTGACTCATGTTGTTGGAGGTTGGGACATGAATCTGAATTGTGTTCTTGGCTAGCGCAAATGCCACATACACTCATCACTTGGCTTGATTGTGGAAGACTGAAGGAGTTGAATTTTGACTTGCAATATTGAGACCGATTTGCTTAACCGCTGATGTGAGCTCCACCAATGCATTCTTAATCTCCTTCTGATCATTAGGAACTATCTGAACTTCACCCACTCCTCTGGTGGTCAATGCTCTGCTTCCAAATTGTTGTGAGTTCTCAGCCATGTTTGAAATAAGTTCCCTAGCTTGATCTGGCGTTTGGTTCACTAGGGCTCCTCCAGCGCCAGCATCTATCATAATCCTGTCCATCTGCAACAATCCCTCATAAAAATACTGAATCAGAAGCTGCTCGCTGATCTGATGCTGGGGGCAACTAGAACACAGTTTGTTGAATCTCTCCCAGTAGTCATAAAGCGTCTCACCCACCACTTGCTGAATACCACATATGCTTTTTCTGATGATTGCTGTTCTGGAGGCTGAGAAATATTTTTCCAAAAATGCTTTCTTTATAGAAATCCAACTAGGCACGTGCCCAGTAGGTAAGTAGTAAAACCAATCTTTTGCTGCTCCTGTCAGTGTAAAGGGAAAAGATCTCAGCTTGATATCTTCTTCTAAAATGCCCTGAGGCTTCATAGTGGAGCATACAACGTGAAACTCATGCAGGTGTCTATTTGGATCTTCTCCAGATAATCCTTGAAACTTGGGCAGCAAATGGATGAGTCCGGATCTAAGCTCAAAATCACCAGCAAGCTCTGGATAAGCAATGCTGGAATACTGAAATGTAGCATCTGGTGCTGCGAGTTCCTTCATAGTCTTCTGGTGGTCTGCCATGATACTGCCTGAATGAGTGGGAATAGTCTGAAGAGGAGGAATATCAATAGTCTCGGAAAGAGTACCTTGGTTCCTCCTTTCTCTGAAAGTTCTCTCAATTTCAGGGTCAAATTCTTCAAGATTACCACATGTAGACCTGATCATAAAATCAAAAATAAATCGCAGTAAAAGTAGATAAAGAAAGATGAAACAAATTAAATTAGATCACCAGATATAGCAGTAAGCACAAAAATAAATCAAGGAAGATGTGAAATAAGCGCACAGGCAAAAATCAAACAAAATCAACTAATTGCATCCCCGGCAACGGCGCCAAAAATTTTGATGGACCCTAACTAGGTGTCACAAATGTGGGTCTCAAAATTTAGATATGTGTAAAGCTGGAAACCCTTTTTGCTATCAAAGAATGAAAACGTAGTAAAGGGGCCACAGGTCGTATTTTTCCTAGGGCTAGTTGAGACTGCTTGATTCGAGCTTGAGTTTATCTGTCATTGATATTTTTGGGTTTCAAATAAATTCTGGGTTTGGTTTGCAATTCAGAAATGAAAACACAAGGAAAAGAGAAGGGAATTTAACTATGGAAGTTAATAAGTGATAGCAAGTTATAACTCAACCCAAAAGACCCCTTAATCAATTTTTAGAAAACGAATTAGATTTTAAATGCAAAACAAATGCTAAGCAATGAAGCAACACATCTGCTGACTTTCAATTGAAACTAATACAAAGACTTGCTTTCAAAACCAAACTCGAGACAAACCAAATGCAAGCAATCTAAGAACAATCCAATACCAATCCAATCCCGAGACTTCACTTGCTACTAATTACAAAAATTCACTAAACTGCAGAAGTAGAGATGAAAATTCAGAAACAAATGAGATGTAAAACAAATTGATTCCCAACACAATACAAACTGCCAAGTGTGTTTACTTCAGCTAAATTGAAACATCAAGTCAACTAAGTGCCAAACAAGCTAACCACTCATCAGAATTAAGTTTTCACTTGGCACAACCTTGAAGAAATTAAGTAAACATGATATGCAAAATAGAAATCAGGATTGCAGGTCAAAAATTCATTGGAAGTCAACAAGGATTCAAAGCTGAACTCAAGTGCAGAAATGGAGATCAGAATTCAGGCTGAATCTTTACTCGATACAGGGCAACATCCAATAGCTTGATACACGGGCATATAAGCTGAGTTTCAGAGACAAATATTATGCAGAATTAAACACTAAATTGTAGAAATGGAAACTGAAGCACTACCGAAAAGACACTGATACGAAAATAATCTGATTAGCAAAAATAACAACTGATACGCAAGATGAAAACTTGATACGCAACAGGGAAAAGCTGATTTGCTACAACCCAAGTAAAAGACAGAGCAGAAACATAACTACAAAGCAAACTTAGATCGATTTTATCAAACTAGTATCAGAAACAATTCAGAAATAAACTAGACTAACTGATATAAAGGAACTCAAGAATTGAAAATGCAGAAACTAAAGGTTGATACGCAAGATAAAACTGGAAGGAAGCAAGACTTGATACGCTGGAAATTAAATAGGAATTAAACTAAAATTAAAAGCAATTGTGCAATAAACAAACTCATTAGCTACATACTTGCAGAATTGAAACTTAACTACTGCAGAAACAATTCTGAAACGAAAATTACAGCAACGGATACAGAAATTCATACTGAAGTTGAACTGTGGCAGAAATGAAATTACAGCTAAAAACAAAAGAAATTATCTACGAAAACTAAACCTCAATCCTCCCTTAGCTCAAGTACTCCTTGTTCGTCACACAAGGGCAAGCCTCGAACCCCTAAGCTCCACAAACCATAGAAAATTGTCTCTGTGGCTTAATCCGAGCTCAACTCTGCCCAATCTGTAATCCCCATTCGATTCCTTCCATCCAGCTGCGCCCGATTGCAATGATGCTTGTGGATGATCCAAGCAATCCAGGGAACCCCTCCAGATAGCATAGATTGATGAAGAAGGTGCACAACCGATACCCAAGGAAGCAACGACAGAGCTAAGGAAACCTCACATCAGCTCTGTTTCTTGGGCAATTATGAGCTGGAACTTCACCGAGAGTCCTTCCCAATGACCTAGCACTTGATCTAAACAAAGAATTGAGGGGTCGCGCCCCTTAGATGAAGAAAAACTGAAGGAAAATGAAGAACAACGAAGAAGGAAATGTTGCGGCGAACAAGACGCGACAAGGAAGAAGCTGAGGGAAATTTTCCTTAAGTATTTAGGAATGAACGACCCAGATTGATATGGCTTGATCCAACGTCTAAGACTGCTCTGATTGAACCCAAAATTTAATGACGTTGATCAGGGGGCAGGATCTACCTCTGGGTATCTCGGATCTTCTAGATTTGTAATGGATGGCCCAGATCAACTTGATCTTGAATGGACAGTCTAGGTCTTCCCGAGCTCGATCCAATAGTCAAATGATCTCTGATTTTGATAAAACCTTCAGATCTTGATCCAAATGCTTGATTAACCTTAATCCCATCTCGGATTCACTCGATCAGTGGCGGATGGTCCGGATCTTCTCTTTTCTCAAATGGATGGTCTAGATCCCCTTGTCTTGATCCAACGGCTGGATCTTCTCCAATTTACTCCTAAACCTCCAAATCTCATTATGATGATCAGATCTACCTTTCCTCAGCTTGGATCCACCTGATTTGCCCTGGGTGATCAAGATCTGCTTAACTTCTGAATGGATGGCTCACAGTTCTCCAGAGCTTGATCTGAACCTGATCCTGACCATTCTTGACCTCGGTCCATGATCTTTTCATGCCTACAAAAATAGATCTACAATTAAGTGGCAAAATCATTTCAAATGTATAAAGATTTGTAATAAAGCCCAAAATAGAACTAATTTATGGAACCGAGGATAAATTCAATGTTACGCATGTAAAATGTGGGTCAAAAATGGATTTTAACATCTGAAATAATCAATAAAATAGCACTTATCAGTTGTTCAAATAGTTTGATATTAAGGACTTGGGAAAAGCAGGACACATCCTTGGTATCAAAGTTCTAAGGGATCACCAGAAAAGGATGTTGTGCTTATCTCAAGCTTCATACAGAGACACTATCCTAGCTCATTTTAGCATGGAAAACTCCAAGAAAGGTTTTCTACCTTTCAGGCATGGAGTTCCTCTATCTAAGGAGATGTGTCCTAAAACAACAAAGGAGATAGAGGAGATGAAGGCGGTTCCTTATGCTTCAGCAGTTGAAAGCCTCATGTATGCTTTGTTGTGTACGAGACCGGATATCTACTTTACCATGAGCATGGTTAGCAGATATCAGAGTAACCCTGGACAGGGACATTGGATTGTTGTAAAGTATATAGTGAAGTACCTGAGAAGGACTAGGGATTATATGCTGGTTTACCGGGCAGACCAATTACTTCCTGTGGGTTATACGGATTCAGACATCCAATCAGATAGGGATAAAAGTAAGTCTACCTCGGGGTTTGTCTTTACTTTAGAGGTGGAGCCATAGTATGGAGGAGTGTCAAGCAAAAATGCGTGGCAGACTCTACCATGGAAGCTGAGTATGTGGCAGCCTCTGAGGCAGCCAAGGAAGCTGTATGGCTCAGGAACTTCATGATGGACTTCGATGTGATTCCTGGATTGCCCAGATATATCATAATTTATTGTGATAACAGTGGTGCAGTTGCAAAATCGAAGGAACCATGAGCCCATGATGCGAGTAAACACATAGAGTGCAAGTACCACCTGATACGAGAAATCGCAAAGCGAGGAGAAGTTGCTGTCGCCAAGATTGCATCAGAGGAGAACCTGGCGGACCCTTTCACTAAGGCCCTTCCGGTGAGAGCTTTTGATAGGCATGTGGAGGATATGGGAGTTAGATGTATGGTGTTATGAGGACAACAGAGTCTTTTAGTATAAGTGGGAGATTGTTTGGATGTATACTAAAAGCCTTGCTTTTGGTATAAGACATCTACTTTTTGAAAGAGAATCACAAGATCACTGTTGCATGTTTATATTTGTATGTGCATATTGTCTAATGCTTTACACTATAGATAACATGGTGTGTGGTGTCACACAGAAGATCATGTTATCAATCCCTTGTAAAGTATAAGTAGAGGCTCACAACCGAGATGGAATTGGGCAAACCATCGGGATGGTTGTAGTGTAGTTTGGTGTTGGTTTATTTTAACCATAGAATTACACTAGTACACTTTGTGTGCATTGAGCAGGATTGCCATAGAGGTGATCCAATTTATACTGACTTTATAATTGGATCAGACCTCAGTTTATTATGGACTACATGCTCTGAATCCCGATATAATAACGGACACATGTACTTAGTATTTATTTCTTTGATTTATCAATGGGCGAGATTTATTCTGTTAAATCGATAGGCCTGGTAAATTGGAAAATAATATTATTTACATGGTGTGCCATTGATTATAGACGAAAACTGTGTTCTGGTGAGTCAAGATGATGATGCCCCCTTGATGAGCTCATAAGGTTCATCATGTTAAATCTTGTAGGTGGACTTGGTTCAACATGATGATAAGGATGAGTAATACTAATCAAGGAGTTAGTTGTTGATTAATTAAAATTGTCAGTAATTTAAATTAATCAACAGACATTCAATATCTTAAACATGTGGAGAAATTGTACTCATAATAGGTGAACCCCATATGTATATATAGGGTTGGTGAGGTAGTTCAATGAAGAGTCTTTAGTGGAATGATTCTTTATTAATGGATCGGGCCTTGATCCATTAGGTGGCCAAGATCCAACTTCTCCTCATGGTCCCTATTGTAGCCCTATAAATACCCCATAGAGTCATGAAACTAATCTTCCAAATCATCCAAAAAAACCCTAAACCCTCTCCCTATTTTCTCATCTCCCTCTCTCTCTCCTAGGGTTGGATTTGCGTCGGTGCAATGGAAGGAAGAAGAGAAGCTTTTCTCCTAATTTCCTTTGGGTGTAGGGCTTCAACAAGGAGGGGAGCACTCTGTGGTGTTCGGCGCACAAGAGAGGAGGAGGAGAACTCTTCGGCGGCTACCACAGTTTGGTGGTTTCCGGCGCCGACGATAAAAAGGAGGAAAGCTAAAGAAGTTGTGGTTTCTTCACCTTCTTCTTCACATTCTTCTTCATCTTCTTTCCTCTCTTCTTCCTCCTAGTTGCGTCCAACAGAGCAGGAGGTGGTGGTTGTGATCCGGTGGTGCTTTGGAAGCACTTGGCACCGACGAGATTGAGAAAGAAGAGTAGGGTTCTGGCGGGTTTGTGTTGGAAGAAATGTCTCTTCTCTCTTCTTCTTCTACATCTTCATCTTCCTATTCTTCTTCACCTCAGCACCCTTGTGGCCGGTGCACCTTGGAGCTTGGAGGTTGTAACGCCCGCCCTTCTCGGCCTTACGGTGTAGGCGGAAGGCGGCGTTACGCTAACATACATGTATGCATATGGATATTTTAATGCAGCGGAATAAATTTTAAACTTTATACATGTGTGTTTTAACCATGCAACTAACCCTTGAATCATGTAAACATGTCTTAGCTATCATTCTTAAGCATGGTTTCTTAGTAAACTTAGCATTGTTACAACATAAGAGGAATAAGACATAACATGTAAGACATAACATTCTTGAACATGCTTGCATTAAACATAACATACCCTATCATCAAGCTTAAAGCCAACATAAAGTATAGCATGGAACTACAGTCATTAAACATACCTTACTCTACCGTCATGCTTAAATCCAACATAAAATATAGCATGGAACCAATGTTAACAATGCAAAACATAAGGAGTTGTTCTTAGGCAAAACCATCATAAGTATTGCATGAAACTAAGGAGGACAACGCAAATATAAGACATGTGACAAAGTATAAGTATTAGGATCTTTTCTTTTTCTTTTGCCAAGTCACTGCCACACACACACACTTGCCCTCCTACTGCTTCCCTTAGCTTAGTATCCTCTTGCTTGATCTGCGGTATAAGAATGTAAAACTATAAGCACATAGGCTTAGTAAGACTCTTTCCTACTCACTAAAATCATACATCACATATAGTCAATAGAAAGACATAACATGGAGAGTGTAACATAAAACAATCATATAGAAGTGCTTAACATGAAATGAAGGAGCATAGAGTTCATGGCATAAGAATTACTTGACATGAAATATAAGCATATAAAATATTTAACATGGAGAAGTTCTTGACATGAATCATAAGCATATGAACATACTTGACATGGCATAATTCTTGACATAAACATAAGCATATGAACATACTTGACATGGCATAATTCTTGACATAAACATAAGCATAAGACATACTTGGCATGGCATAGATGCATAACATGAATGAATGCATGAGTTAAGTGCACATAATATAAGGATGCTTATTTTAAAATCATAATTATAAATACTTAAACATAAACATAACATCATGGGGGGCCCCGACTTGTACCACATACATACATCATTTACGCGCATCCCAAAGTAAATACGAGGTAGCTACTCTCGACCTACTAGGGTACTAGGTTACCTTCAACCTAGGGACAGCTACGGTAGTCCAGAACCGAGGCATTCTTAAGGTGTCCATCCCTGTTGGACAACTATGGTAGTCCCAGCACCGAGGACAGCTGCGGTAGTCCTGAACCGAGGCGTTCTTAAGGTGCCCATCCCTTGGACCTTTTTAGGGTCCAGTATAAGCCCATTCATAACGTAAAATAGCTTCACATGCTTCTTTTTTTTCCATCATATTTCATCATTCATAGAACTTTCATAGCATAATTGAAAACATAAACATGATCTTAATACATGGAGCATGGTATAAAGCATACTTAGCATTTCATCATTCATAGTTCATGCATACATTATTATGCCTTAGAGGCATGACTTCATCTTCATTCATCATCTTCATTCATAAGGCATGACTTACATACATAATTATGCCTTATGGCATAAACATCATCTTAGTTCATAAAGCATGCATGATCATGGTACATAAGGTAAGCATGCATAGTTAAGTTTTACATACATGGTACATATCACATAGCCTACATGATCATGGTATCTATCGTAAAGCATGCATGGGTAGGATCCATATGAACATGATACATACTACATAGGTTCATGACATTCAACATAAAACATGCATAGGTCACATAACCATATATCTATCATAATACATATGTTCCAAGCACTTAACCTAATACATGCATAATTCTACATAAACATGAGGCATACTTCATAACACATGTGCTCATGGTATATGGTTTAAAAAATTCATAAATAAAATCTACTAAAACATGGCACATAACATAAGCATACAAGATCATGATGCATGATACATAAAGTTAGGGTTTAGGCATAATTAAATGCATACAACATGCTTGAACATATATCTACATCATAATAAGCCATAAACAAGTATTCTTGAAACCCTAACCCAAGCCAAACCCTAGTTGAGGTGCTTGACCGAAAGTTGGAAGAAGGGAGATCCCATTATTCAAGCAACATGTGAAGTACCATAAGTAAAGTAAAGCCCATACAATACATACAATGCCATAGGAAGCCATTAGAACACATGATTGGAGCTAACCCTAATTCCTAGCCCTAAATTGAGTCATGGCCGAAACCCTAGAGGGATCACAAGGGCATGTAAAATTCATATAATTCACAATTTACATTCATTGTATCATAGGGAAACATAATAAACATGCTTGGAGGGTTAGATCTAATCCTAACCATGGAAAGGGGAGGGTGGCCGATAGTTACTAAGGGCTTTTTGGTGCTTCAAAAATTCCACAACTCACAATCCATTCTTATTATATCATGAGAAAGCATTAGAAAGTATAAGTGAGGTCTTAACATCATCCCAAACCCCAAAACATGCTTTGGCCGAAACCCTAGAAAACCCTAAATCCATAGTTTTCTCAACATAGATCCCAAACAAAACTTAAGCCATGATAGACTACATAAAAACTATTATACCACAGGTGAGGGAGTCTTACCTTTCTTGATCTTAGTTATAAACCTTGAATAGAGAAACAAAAGAAAACCTTCTTGACTTTAGATCACTCCTTGCCCTTGTAGCCTAGAAGAACTTGGAACTTCAAGAGAGAGTCTCCTTGTGAAGTTTTCCAAGGGGAAAACCCCTTTGTGGGTTTCGGCAAGAAGAAGCAAGGAGGAGGAAGAAGAGTGGAGAGGAAGAGCCTTGGTGGAAGAAAAGTAACTTAAGCCCCTTCACTTCTCATCTAACCTTTTTATACTAAGTGAAGGAGCATGGTGTCTCTTCACATGGTGCCTCTTCACCTTCCTTTAGCCTCAACAAAATTCTTCTTCCTTTTCAACTAGCACTCCCTTACTAGGTGAATTAGTTAGTACATGCATGATGAGGCTCTAGGTCCAAGGTTCAATCCTTGGTGCATGCACTTTATTTTTATCCCATTTACTCTTGCTTTTGGCAAGGCCCACCAAGAGTCATGCTAATATTCCTAATTGGAATCTATTTCTATTTATGTTAAATTCCACCTAAGGTACACTAATAACCATGGTACTAGAAGAGCCCATGTAAGGCCCATTACTACTTAGCTTTTTATTCTATATAAGAAATCATGCTAATATTCATATATTACTCAAGAATCCATATAAGCATGATCAATATTTTAAAGAAAATATTGAGAGGATTTTACGGGCGTTACAGAGGTGGCCGGCGGCGCAATGTGGAGGTGGAAATGGTGGCCGGTGGAAACCCTAGGGTCTAGGGTTTGTTGGCGCATGGAAGAAGGAAGATAGAGGTGATATTGGAAGGCCTTGGTGACTACAGTTCCAGTAGATCATCACTCACACGACGTCCAAGAGGGGAGAGTCATACAATCAAGATAAAGTATTTTTAATGTATTTTGATTTTTGAAAAATAATAAATTTCTTGATTTGGATTCCTCCCCAATCTGACATAGCCTAGGAAACCTTATTAACTACAAGGAAAACATTCCTATGTGTCTTGGAGATTTTTTCAAACTCAAGTAATTTTTCAATGATTTTCAAAAATATTCAAAAGATAGGATTTTCAAGATATGTTATGGAAAATGAGAATATTGTATTTTCAAAAATAAAGTATTTTTGAAAAGTTAGTGTTTTTTGAAAATATAATATTTTTGAAACTTCTAATGGTTCTTTTAATTTGAAACTCACCCAAAACCTGACACAGTCCTACGAAGCTTGTTGACTACAAGTTGATCTTCCTCTGAGTCTTAGGGTTTGATTCAAATGAAAATAATTTAAAAAAATTAAGAAATATTTTAAAGTAATAAAAAATTAAAGGACATTGGTCTTTTGATTGGGACTCCCCATAATTTTAACAGAATCATAGGAATCCTTGCAGATCATAAGGAAAACTTTTTATGTGTCTTTAGAATTTATCCATATCATAAGAGCAATTAATGAATATTTTAGAAAAATATTTTTGAAAGAATATGATAATTTTTGAAGAAGTATTTTTCAAAAAATATTTTGAAAGAGATAATAAAATTTTAAAAAATATTTTTCAAAAAGTAGTTTGAAAGACATAATAATTTTTTTAAGCAAAAACCATTTTGAAAGAGATAAATTTTCGAAAAGAATAATTATTGAAAAATAATTTTCAAAAGAATTTAAAAAATAGTAAAAGATAGACTCCCCCTAAACCTGACATCTTTTGGCTATCCTTGTTAACTACAATGAACTCTACCTAAGACTCTTAAGGGACTTTAGTGTTGACCTAGAAGGTTTGTGTCTAAGTGTAGGTCAAATAACTTTTGAAAAGATATATAATTTTTGAAATATATTTATAGGTACACATAATCATGCATGAAATTCATTAAAATATTATTATGTTTAATCACTATTTTAAAAATTTATTTTTAAGAAAATATTCTAAGAATTTTTTAAACTATTTTGAAAATATTTATCAATTGATTAGTCCTTATCATCTCACCCTTTCTAAGTGTCATAGTACAAACAAGCATGGTAGTCTTATGGGTATTATGAGATGATTGAATATTTTTTCTCAATTTAATTTTATAGATAGTTTGATCTTGAGTTAGATTCAAGTTTAACAATTAATAACTTAAATGTAAATTTCAATAATTGGTTTCCAGGCCTTCTTGGTTATCGGAACAACGCCCCTTTACTTAGACAAAGCCTTTTAAAGAAATGATACTTTCAATTTACTTTTTAAGAAACTCTGGTCTAACTAGTCTAGGATGTGGTGAGGTAGCTTCGGCTAGTTCCACTTAGCTAGGTCGACTAAGTCGAGTAGTCCTTACCCTTCCTGACTTCCTAGACCAAGCTTCCCCAATGTACTATCATCTCACCTCACCCTGGTACAATGTTAGGCAAGTATCAACCAATCTTTTTCCTATCTAGTCATTCTAAGTTAAGCAAAAAGTAAGCTAGCATGAATGACATAGTAGATATATATGAAGAAAAATAAACAGATGCATAAGCATGACAGTTATGCATGTATCAATCAAGTCAAATCATTTTAATTAGATTTTCAATAAAGTAACAAATTCTTGATTTGATATAGAATGTGTGAACCCGCGAATATGCCAACCCACATTGATATATTTATTGTTATTATTAAGTTAAATGTTTTAGTTGGGTAGAATTTTACTTAATTTCATAATTGAAGGTTATCAATTTAATTTTACTTCATGGATTTGAATTTTGAGTTAACGATTGAGTTTCTAATTAAAGTTGATTTGTTAATTAAAATTTAAGATTTATTCAATTAGCATTAAATATTTTTAAAATTATTAGAATTTAAGATTTAAATTATTAATTAAGATTTAAGTTTTTAAGAATTAAATTAGGTTTTACTATTTGAGTGATTAATTAAGATTTAAGTTTTTAAGAATTAAATTATGAATTAAGATTTGGGTGATTAATGAAGATTTAAGTTTGTATGAATTAAATTACTATTTAAGATTTGAGTGATTAATTAAGATTTATTTTTTAAGAATTAAATTAGGATTTAAGATTTGAAGATTTGAGTGATTAATTATGATTTAAGAATTGAATTAGGATTTAAGTTTGAGTGATTAATTAAGTTTTATGTTTGTATGAATTGTGATTTATTAAGATTGAAGTTTTTAAGAATTGAATTTGAATTAGGATTTAATTAAGATTGATGTTTTTAGGATTTGAATAATAATTTTGGGTCTAATTTCATCATTTCCATTAATTTAAAAAATTTTGATTCACCTATTATTTCTTTTGTTTTTAGGTTTTCAATTTTATTTAATGTTTATGTTTTATTTGAATTCTCGTAAGCCTTTTTAATTATAGCTTCAATTTTAATAAATTTATCTTCATCTTCAGAATCATATTATTCTTCATTTTCAGAGTTATATTCATAATCAATAAAAGTTGTATCATTATCTTCTAAATAAGTAGAATAATTTTTAGGATTACTAATTAAGGTTGTATCATTATCTTCAAAATAAATAGAAAATTAGTTAAAGATTCACAATTATCTTCAAGGTTATTAGAATTATCTTGAGAATTATTTTGAGAATTATTAATAAAGTTTCATCATTATCTTCAAACTTATTTGAAACATTATTAACTAAAGGTTGTGTTGGACTGAGGTCGACCGACAAGAGGGGGGGGGGGGTGAATTGCCCCTAAAAAATAAAATAAGAAATCTTTTGTTTAACTTTGACAATGATGTTTGTTAGTCTAAGAAGAAATAATAAACATAAAAATAAAGCAAACAATAAATAACGAGGCTACTGAATTTACTTGGTTTGTAACCGGGGAGGTTGCTAATCCAAGGCTGAATGTCGCTCATTTCTCCTGAATATATCTCTATTGGGCGGAAAAGCCTCTTACACGTGGAAAGCTCAGAAAAAGAAAGTGAAACTATTCTAAACACGTTTGCTAATGCTTGGGATGTAATGAATGAAACAAACCGAGCTTCAGGGGTCCATTTATAGCCCCAGTGAAAACTATCCATTTGCTGACGTGATAGGTATAGGGCACCCGAGAGGTCTTTGGTGCCTAACACGTGGCCCGAGGCTTTACCAAAGGCAATGGTCGCAAACAGCTAAAACAACCTTCTTGGGCGCCTAATAGCACACAGGCGCCTGAGTAGTCGGGTGCCTGACACGTGGCCCGAGGCTTTATATAAAGCCAATGATCACAACCTTCTTAGGTGCCTGATACAACTCAAGCGCCTGAGTGGTGTTGGGCGCCTGGCAGTCCACTTGGTCAGCCAATGCTGACGTTGGTTGCAACCTTCTTGGGCGCCTGATACAACACAGACGCCTGAGTAGTCTTGGGTGTGGGATCGGTTCGAATCGATAGAGGGGGGGGGGGTGAATATCAATCGACAAATTTTTCGGAAAACGTAAGGGTAATTTGCGCAGTGGAAAGTAAAACAAGACAATGCTAACACATTTGTTTTACTTGGTTCGGAGTCGCAGTCGACGCCTACTCCAAGGCCCATGGTCCTTGACCGTCTACGATGGGCAATTCTATATTACGCAAAATATTACAACTGAAGTTCGAATATAGAATTAAAAAGAAAATGTAGCTATAAAACAATTTTATACCGACGACCGGAGAAGTTGGAAATTCAGAGCCGCGAGTCGTCATTGGCACTTGAATCTTGAGCACGGAGCTTGACGGAGCGCAGCGCTTGAATGAATACGTAGAAAGCAATTGTGTTGGAAGCCAAGGGGGTGAACCCCTTTATATAGTCGTAGCTGGGGCGCCTGTGTTGAAGGGGGCACCTGACACGTGCCCCTCTCCGCGCGAAAATTAATCCGCAGACTTGGCCACTGCTTATCCCGTCAACTGGGGCACCTGTGTTAACACAGGCGCCTCTGTTGCTGTCTTGAGGCTTGCTTCGCAGTTGTTCTGGAATTTCCCTTTGTCTAGGGCGCTTGTCTCAACACAGGCGCCTTGCCCAGCAGGGCACTACACTCCATTGAGGCGCCTGGGAGCAGAAACCATTATCCCTTCGTTCCTGCAACCAGGGTTAGTTCCAAAACACAAGTAACATATAAATGATATGAATTTAAGTATTATTAATAGCCTGAGCTGTCTTGGTTATGACTTTGGGCTTCCTAAATGGATCCCTAGGTCTAACTGATGGCTAATGTTCCCTCCTACAGGGAACGTGTCCTCACCTACTCCTCTCAGGAGAGTTTACCTGTTTGCCAACCGGCTCCTCCGGTTGGACATTTGCCCAATCCTCTAGATTAGGTCTTCGTGCCCAGTCCGCGACCAGGACTTCTTGCCCAACCCTCGGTGAGGTCTTCGGTGCCTAGCCCTTAGCCAGGACTTTTTGCCCAATTCCTCGAATCAGGACTTAGTGCCCAGTCGCCGACCAGGACTTATTGCCCAACCTTATGTCAGGACTTAGTTGCCCAGCCCGCGGCCAAAACTTAGTGCCCAATTCTTAGAACCAGGACTTCTTGCCTAGCATACCTAGGACATTTCCTGCACACTTGATTAACATTGTTAGATCACAATAAACCTTAACTTTTGAACCCTTTGCTATTATCAAAACACAGGTTTGACTTTGGTGCTTCCGGCACCAACAATCTCTCCCTTTTTGATTTATGGCAACACGGTTCAAAAAGTTAAGTTAAAAAGCATTTCAAGCACATCTAACAAACAACATTATTATTAAAAAAAAGCTTTAATTAGCTCCCCTTGAAATAAAAATTCTCCCCCTGAAGCTTTCCATGATATGTAATTTTTGAAGAACTTCTAAATGCTTTAAATTTTTGACTAAGTGTTTTTCAAGATAGAGCAAAAGCATTTGCACTTACAAAATATCTTTTTACACTTAGACAATTTTCCATTTTAGAAAAGTTTTGCAAGCCTAAATTTCGCTTTAAAGACTTTTACTTAAACATGCTTTGCAAAAAACTTTTATTTAAACCAATTTTAACAGGCTTTGCAAAAAAAACTTTTATTTAAACCAATTTTTGCAAAAAGGAATTTTTAACAAGCTTTCCTTAGCCAAAAAACTTTATCAGAGAAAATTTTCACTTGAAAATAATTTCCATTTGAAAACATTTCACTTAACAAGATTATCCAAATTTTGCAACAAACAATTCGAAAAAAACTTCAATTTTTGCACAACGGTTTTTTGCACACTTAGAAATGTTTCGCTTTAAGAATAGTTTGTGCATTTTGAAAAACATTTTTACTTAAAAAAATCTTTAAGGAATTTTTAATCAAGTTTTTACTCAAAAAAAACTTTGTTCACTAAGGAAAACTTTACTTAGAAACATTTGCCAAAAAAAATTCAAAAAGTTTTTTGTTCAGACAATTTTGTTCACTAAGGAAAACTTTACTTAGAAATAAATGCACTTAGAAATTTTTGAAAGCACTTAGAGATTTTTGAAAGCACTTAACACTTTTCCTTTACCTTTTGCAAGAGAGATAGAAATTTGAAAAAAAAATTTACTCTCTTTTTCTTTTACTCTCCCCCTTTACCATATATCAAAAAAATGATAAAATTATTGCAAGTCAATTTTGAATTGGAGTTACTTAAAAGAAATTTTAAATCCGTATTGAACCAACTCTAGTGAATTCAAGCAAGAAAAGGACCAAACTAATTAATCTAAACTTATTCGGGTCCTATCTAACCCAATTAGCTACTTACTAACTGTAATAAAATAGTAGTTTTCACTAGGGTTAGTCAAGTTAAGTGATTTGATCAAGTTAGATTTGCTAAGCTTGAACACTTAACTGGATTGCTGTTCAATTTGTATTTATCAGCCCAATTACTGCAGTTGCACTGACTTAAAGCATCTTGAATCAAGACATAGACCTAAGCATCTCAACCTAGTATAGGTTATCAATCAAAGTACCTAAGGTGCTTGTGAGATGCTGGCTTCTAGATCTATAGGTGCATGCAGTTCTAGGGTTAAGGCCTAAGCTAAGTCCATTTGCGCAAAAACCCTAGTTTTGAAGGGGATAAGTTTTTTGAAAAATATCTAAGTCCGGAAAATCATTTTAAATTTCAACAATTTGATAAAAAAATGATTTTTTCAAAATATATTAAATGCTAATTTTCAAAAAAAATGTGAAAAAGGAAAAGATTTTTGAAGAAATATATCACAATCCTATTCTACTAAGCATAACCCTAACTGCCTTCTAGTAAGCTAAACTCAGATTGTGGTAAGGGTTTGATAAAAATGTCAGCTAAATTGGATTTTGAATCCACATGCATAAGTACTATTTCACCCCTGGCTACATGATCCCTTACAAAATGATGGTTTACTTCAATATGTTTTGCTCGGGAGTGCTGAATTGGATTCTTAGTCAAATTGATTGAACTAATGTTATCAATATAAATTTTATTTTGAGTGTAGTCAAGCTAGAAGTCCTTAAGAGTGTGCATCATCCATAACAGTTGTGCTACACACTCTCCTAAAGCAACATATTCTGCTTTAGTTGTGGACAAAGCTACGCGGTGTTGCTTTCTACTACACCAGCTGACTAGACTATTTCCTAACAATTGACAACTTCCACTTGTACTCATTCTATCTAATTTACACCCAGCATAATCAGAGTCAGAATATCCTGATAATTCAAAAGTGGAAGTCCTAGGATACCAAATACCTACATTAAGGGTACCCTTAATGTACCTTAGAACTCTTTTTAGGGCTGCTAAGTGGGATTCCTTAGCACAGGTTTGGTATCTAGCACACATTCCTACAGAAAACAAAATATTAGGTCTACTAGCAGTTAAATAAAGTAGGCTACCAATCATACTTCGGTATAGTTTTAAGTCAATTGGTTTACCCTTAGGGTCATTATCATTTTTGACATTGGTATACTAAAGCTTTTAGAGTTGTCCATTTTAAATTTCATTATTAGTTCCTTTGCATATTTGGATTGGTGAACATAATTACCATCTCTAGTTTGTTTTATTTGGAGACCTAAGAAAAAGTTAAGCTCCCCTACCAAACTCATTTCAAATTCGCTTTCCATAATTTTCATAAATTCTTTTAGAAAATTAGAATTAGTAGATCCAAATATTATATCATCAACATATATTTGTGCAATAAAAATATCTTTTTCTAAGGTTTTAACAAATAGCATGGAGTCAATTTGACCTTGGTTAAATTCTTTAGAAATTAAATAGGTTGATAAGTGTTCATACCATGCCCTAGCTGCTTGTTTCAACCCATAAAGTGCTTTCCTAAGATTAAATACATATTCAAGTTTTTCTAAGTTCTCAAATCCTGGGGGTTACCCTACATATACTTCTTCTTTTATAAACCCATTAAGAAAAGCAGACTTGACATCCATTTGGTATAGTTTAAACCCTCTATGGGCTACAAAAACTAATAACATTCTAATTAATTCAAGTCTGGTTACAGGGGCATAAGTTTCATCATAATCTAACCCTTCAACCTGACTAAACCCTTTAGCTACTAAGCGGGCTTTATTTCTAACAATTTCCCCTTGATCATTTAATTTGTTTCTAAAAACCCACTTAGTGTCTATAATTGATTTTCCCTCAGGTTTTGGTACTAATTCTCAGACTTGGTTTCTCTCAAATTGGGCTAGTTCCTCTTGCATAGCTATAATCCAATCTGGGTCAGGTAGGGTTTCCTCTATAGTCTTAGGTTCAATTTTTGAAATCAGTGCGATCTGACTAAGATTTCTATAAGAAGACCTAGTTCTGGCTCCTAAGGTTGGATCACCTATGATTTGGTCAGATGGATGATTGAGGCTGGGTTTCTTCGTTCTTCTAGAACTAGGTTCAGCCTCAGGTCCAGCTAGATAGTTTGGTTCAGTGTTTGGTTCAACTGTTTGAGTTGGTTCAGTTATTGGTTCAGTTGATACCTCAGTTATTGGTTCAAGTGATAATCCATTTAATGGTTCAATTAACGGTTCAATTGATGGTACACTTGATGGTTCACTATCTTCTTGATTAACATTTTATTTGTTTAGGTTTTCATTGTCAAATTTTGGTTCAACCTCTTCGTCAAAAATTAAGTTGGTAGTTTCTTCAATTTTGTGGGTTTGTTTATTATAAACCATGTAAGCTATACTAGTTGTTGAATATCCTGGGAAGGTCCCTGGGGTTGACTTTGATTGGAACTTACCTACGTAGTCCTTAGTGTTCAAGATGTGGACTTTGCACCCAAAGACTCTTAAATAGTGTAAATTTGGTAATTTATGATAATAGAGTTCATAGGGTGTCTTATTGTGTCTTTTATTAATTAGGACCCTATTTTGAATATAACATGTTGTATTTACCGCTTTTGCCCAAAATTGATTAGCTAGGTTATATTCGTTGAGAATGGTCCTAGCGGCTTCTTGAAGGCTTCTATTCTTTCTCTCAACTATCCCATTATGTTGGGGGGGGGTTCTAGGACAGGAAAACTCATGAGTATACCCATTGACTTTGCAAAATTCCTCAAACTTTTGATTTTCAAACTCTCCCCCATGGTCACTCCTAAGTCTTTTAATTTTAGTATCATTTTGATTTTCAATCATTTTTGCATAAGTCATTAAATGAATTAAAGGTTTCATCCTTAGTTTTCAAGTACCTAACCCAGGTAAACTTAGAGTAATCATCGATGATTACTAAGTAGTACCGATTCCCACTTAGTGACTTGGCTCCATGTGAATCAAATAGGTCAAGGTGTAGGAGCTCAAGCGTGGTTTAGGTTAAGTCTGATTGGGTTGGTTTATGAGTTGACTTAGTTTGTTTGCCTTGTTTACATGAGTTACAAATTGTATTTTCAAAATTCTTGATTTTAGGTACACCTTTGATTAAACCAAGTTGAGTAATTTTTTAAATTAGTTTGGTATTAGTGTGACCTAGTCTCCTATGCCAAAGGTTAGATTCTTCCAATTGAGTCAGAAAGTATTTTGGTACTAAGGGTAAATTAATAGTGTAAATGTTGTTTTTCCTAGTACCCTTAAGTGTTATCTCTGAGTCTTGGAGGTTTCTAATAAGGCAGTCAGAGTTGGTGAAAGTAACTATGCAACCAGTATCACAGAGTTGGCTAATGCTATGCAAATTAAACTTGAAATTTTCAACCAATAGCACTTTCTTAATAATAAAATCAGAATTAAGTTCAATGTTACCTGACCCAATTACTTTGAGTGTAGCATTGTTGCCAAATGCTACTGAGCCTAGGTTTTTGAACTTGATTTTGGTGAACTTCAATTTATCCCCAGTCATGTGTCTGGAGCATCCACTATCCAACATCCACTGGTCCAAATCTTTATGTTCCTACACATAAAGTATGTTTTGATTTGGATCCATTAGAGATAGGGATAGCTTAAATTGAGTTTCACTATGTAGTATGTCTCACCCACATCTAAAGTTATCAAACATGCTGACCTTATGGGTTTTGTGAGACAGGTTTAAAAAAAAATGTTTAAATTTTTGAAAGACAGTTAATTTTGAAAACGTTGAATTAATTTTGAAACAATTGTAGAGTTAATATTATTGATTTTGAAATGATGTTAAGTCTAGGATTTAATTTAAAATTTGTGTTAGATTCAAATTTATCAAGTAGTAAATTGAATTTGATTTTCAATAATCGGCTTCCAGGTCTTGGCGAGACAGAGAGGCCTTGTTTGGCCATAGCCTTAATGGAGCAACAACCCTTTCCTCGATAAAGCCTTTTATCGAAAATTCATTTTCAAAGTACTTCTTGAAAACTTTTGGTCTAACTAGTTTAGGTCTTGGATCGGTAGTTTCGGCTAGTTCCACCAGACTAAATAGATCGAGTAGGGTACACCTTACCTTACTTGACCTTATTAGAAAGACTTCCCTAATGTACTATCATCTCACCTCCACCTAATACTATGTTGTTCAAATTTTAAATAAATCTTTTGTCTTTAAACTATTCCTAAGTCTAAGCATAATAAAGTGTTAGTAATATGAGAGAAGTGTCCTAAGGCAATCGCCTTATGATTGTAAACATTTATTTTAATAAATGAAAATTCATTATTTGAGTATACATATTTGTGTATTTGATTGGGATCTTAAACTCATTTACTGAATGTCCGCAATACAATTCACAACATGAGAGAATTTGTGATGAATTCACAACTAGTGATTATCTCTACATGTGCAATTGTGAAGTATTGAAATTGTCCCTAGTCGATGAATTAATAAATACGGACACTATCAATTCTGTTGAGACTAGCATTGGTTATTCTCTAATCAGCTTATTCTCACTGGCTGGTGACATTGGGATGTCCGGAGATAAACATGAATGTTGGTTAAGGGAACTAGTTCATTGGAGTGACTGGCTGTAAAACTTCACATGGTAGTCTATATATAGACATGTCAGTGATGTTCTTACCGCAGCTTAAGTGTGATGTTCCTTTGACTTGCGGTGTTCAAGTCATCTCGGTCATGGAGACTTATACTTTAACATCTTAAGCAAGCATCTCCAAGGAGGTGTGGCCCAGTATGGTTGGGTATACGCCGAAGTGCCCGAAGATGTTTGAACAGCCTACAAAGGATTCACCACTCCTTGCGAGGAGATGTATACCAAAGGCCTATCGTCGAATTGTTACTCAAAGCCTCTGGCCAGAGCATGACATGTTTAGAGTATGAGTCTCTTAAATACATGAGAGTAATTAGAAATCCATTGGACGAGAAAGACATTACTTGGGCTAGGTGTGACGTAGTCAGCCTAGTGGGGACTGACACATATAGACCATGTCCTGAACCAAGAGGGTATAAGATGGTGAAGGGAATGAGGCACGATTCATTAGAGCTGCTGAAGGGTTTCAGAATTATTTCTGAAGACAATCGTTGATCTTTCGATTAATTGGGGATCATGATGTACTACTAGGTGCCACTCATGATCGTTCTATAATTGATGAATTATAGACGGCCAACATAAATCGAAAGCCTATTAAGTCACACGCACTATGAGTAATCCGAGGGATTTAAAACGAGTTGAAAATTGAATTTTTCGATCAAGAGAAATAAGTCGAATCTGAATTAATCAGAGGCGCAACGGAAGCTTAAAATGGATAAGTCTTTTGAAGGCTTATTGGGTGAATTAAATGAGTTTAATTCGCGAGGGTTTTGGCTTGGTGTGGCCGGCCAAAGAGGGTGCCCACCCTCTTTGGTTTGGCCAGCCACCACAAGGAGAGAAACCAATTAATTTGGTTTAAATTATAAAATAAATCAAGCGCGATTTGTTTTATAAAATTATGGATAAATAAATTAATTTATATAAAGAGATTTATATAAAGAAATTTATATAAAGAAAATTGTAGAAATTTATTCTTTTTATGGAAATTAAAATGAACCATGAATTGGTTTAATTTTAATTTATAAAATCAATTATGTATTGATTTTTCCATGATAAGAAAAATTTATACAAATTTTATTCCATAATTAAAAGGAGAGATGTATTTGTTTTATTATAAAGTTAGTTATAATAAAACTAGGCATAACGGAATAATTCATAAGAAAATTTATAAGATTAATTTCTTATGAAAATTTATTCCGTTAATTCCGTTAAAAGGGAGACTTAGCAATGGAGAGGCTACTATATAAAGGAACCAAAGGCAAGCCTTGAATTCCAATTAATCAAGAGATTAAGAAGTTCTCTCTCTCTCTCATTCTCTCCCTCTCTCTCTAGGGCCGGCGCCCACCCTATCTCTCTCTAGGGCCGGCGCCCCTTCTCTCTCTAGGGCCGGCGCCCCTTTCTCCCTCTAGGGCTGGCGCCACCTCCCTTGCCGTGAGCCTCCACCAAGACGAAGCGGATCGCGACTCCTTCTTCCCTTCACGGAATCTTGATTCCGTTATTTGGTGGTTAGTTTCCATATCTCTCTCTTGATATTCTAGTTGTGTCTTTGGAGAATCTAGTAGTTCTCATCGGCACAAAACTCATGGCTTTGCGAAGTCATCCCGAAGAGAACTCGGCGTGGACGCGAATAGAGGCGGAGCTTCCAAGGGACGCTACGGTTGGATCTCGTCCCTTATTTCGAGTTACGCGAGGTACTAAGTAAATTAGTTTACTTTTTCGCAAACTTTTAATTTATGATCATGTCCACACATCATAAGGTCGCATGCTAGATACGTGGTTAAAAATAATTTAAGAAATTATTTATGCTAATTCTTCCGCTGCACGTAAATATTTTAAAATTTACGAACCCGTATCCTTGTCAAAATGCACCCGGTCCCAACAGTTGTATCAGAGTCGGTTAGTGTTCGATATAATCATATAATTGTTATGCGGAAAACTTTGTCCTGATCTCAATTTTGGAAAATTTTTCAATCATGGAAACTTTCCAATTATGATAAATTTTAGATTTAGGAATTTCAAATTTTGGAAATCCTCATGAAATTTCGCAAACTTTTGAAATATCCTAGTTTCTAAAATTTTATGATAATTGTGAAAACTTCCCATTTTTTGGAAACTTTCCAATTTTGGAAATTTTCTATTTTTGGAAATTTTCCAATTTTAGAAATATGTAAGTTTTCTTTGTACCAGAAACTTACAATTATTCTGAAAACCTATTATGAAATCTCGTAATTTTGGGCACTTTATTTCAAGAAAGTCTAGACAAATTTATGGATCATTAATTGACAATTAAATTCGAATTGGTTTTAAATTATTAACAAAATTCTTTATTTTGGATTGAGCCTCGGGGAGCCGTCCAATTTAAAGTTAGTTGTTGTAATTTAATTTCCCATTTTGAATAAAATTGTCATGTTTAATTTGGTTACGGCTCGGGGAGCGGACCAAATTGGATTTATGATAAATTTCTTTTCTTTGGGTATCTGAACCTCGGGGAGCCACCCTTAGAAAACAATTTGTTGTAATTAATTAATCTATGAATAAAATATGTGATCAAATCTTGGAAATTTGATTTAAGAGGTGATGCTCTTACATATTGTTGTCTCCAAAATTAATTAGGAAAATGGTTTCCTATAGAGTTTTCTTAAATGAGATTTTCATGAAAATAATATGTAGTTGAATTAAGGGAATTGTCTCTTAATTTAATAAGATTTGATTTAGAGAAATCAAAGTCTTAAACATATTATTTCCGAAATTGATTATGACAATTTAGGAAATTATTTCCCAAAACAATTCCTTGAATAAAGTATGAAATCAGGATTAGGAAATCCGGTTCCTAGTCCAATTAATGAGACTTGATAAATTAAGTCACACACATATTTTATTAAGGAAATCGTTAGTCATGACATAATTATATGTCATGAATGTGCTTTGAAAAGAAAGGATGAGACGCAAAACCCCTTAGAAAATATTAAGGCTAACACCTTCCATTAATATTGTTAGAACCGGAGTTTTGTTTCTCGTTTGGGTTGATGGACACATCCATGCCCGGCTTGAACCTCAGATGTTCAAACCATGGAATTAGTTTATGAATAATATAGTTGGAGTCAGAGGTCAATCCTTAGTTTTGGTTGTTGGACACATCCAAGCCTGACTAAACGGTTGAATGAGCTCCAACCATATTAAAACTATTTCTTGATTAATGGGTCAGCCTTAAGCTTGGAGCATCGATTTGTTGTGCCACCGCCAAGGTCGATGTAAAGAGAGGTGCAGTTGGGTGCTATGTATAATGTTGCATACTTGTTAATGAGTTAACAACCCAATGATTTATGCAAACATTCAATTAGTTGATAGCATAAAGTGATAGTTACATGTATGTGATATGTAATCGGTATAATTACCTACCTTCATAGCTAAGAATAACTTGATGGCCACAGCCATGGTTGTTCTTATCAATAGTTGGATATCAACCTATTTGGAGATGCTCCTACGATCTCCCGAATTGATAAAAAGGGTTATTCAATTTGAAAAATAAATAGGATTTTATTAATGTATGTTGATACATTCTTTAATCATTCTTCTCACATAAGCTCAATTTGTATTTCTAGGATAATCACTCGATCATGTCTTCTCTGAATTTGCGTTCCATTTTGGACACCAATAAACTGACTGGGCCAAACTTCATGGACTGGCTTCGAAACCTGAGGATAGTCCTCAAGGAAGAGAAGCTTACTTATGTCCTTGAAGATCAACTTCCTAACCGTCCTCCTGAAGATGCAACTCCAGACCAGTTTTCTGAGTTGCTCAACCTGCTGAAGACTGTAGAGCCTTCTGTGAAGCAGGATCAGAAGATGGTACTGTTAGTTGGTTCCTCGAAAAAAGGTTCTAAGAGGAAGGCCAAAAAATAGAATAAGGGAAAGAAGAAAAAAAAAGACTGAAAAGACACCAAAAGGGACTTGCCATCACTGTGGCNAGCATATTTTTCAAAGCATATACCCACAGTAAAAAACCATACTGACGTCATATATAACGAAAACGATGAAAGAACGAAGAAACTGGAAAAGAACAGAGAATGGAAATCTGGCGACGATGCAACGACCCCCTCAGCGCGAGAAGTTTCTGATTTAAATTCCCATTTGAAAATATGGACGACTGTGATTCTTTCGATCTCATCCAACGGTCGGATCTTCTCCGATCTGAACCTAACCTTCCAGATCTTGATCAAGGGTCATGATCTGCTCCTCCTCAGCTCGGATCACTTAGATTTGCAATGGATGGCTCAGATTGCCCCTGATTTTGAATGGACGGCTTAGACCCTCTCGAGCTTGATCCAACGGTCAAATGGTCTCTGATTTGGCTCCAAACTTCAGATCTTGATCCATGGACTTGATTAACCCTATCTTGATCTTGGATTGATTAGAAGTTGACGGATGGCTCAGATCTAGCCATTCTCTTGAATGGACGACGCATATTAATCCGATGCTTGATCACCTTGATCCGGATCCAATTCTGACTCAAGTTGATCCAATCTGATCTAGGTCCATGATCATTTGAAGCCTACAAAATTAGATTCACATTTTAGTGTCAAAATATCTCAAATATACAAAGATTTGAATCAAAAGCCAAAATAAGAAAGAATTCATGAAACCTAATGTAATGCAAACTTAAGCATATAAAAAGTGGATCAAAACATGGATTTGAGAGCCTAGATTTATCAAGAAATGGTAGTTATCAACTCCCCCACACTTACTCTTGGGCATCTCGCACAAGCTACTAGTAAACTAAGATGTATCCCTCTAGATTATTCTCAATCATAGTTAGAAGCAATTGAAAGGAAATTACCTAGGGTTGTCAATTCTAAAAAATCTAAACTCAATGGACTAGTATCTCGTCCTTAAATCAACAACTTATCATACTTGATCCTTCTTGACTCATTGAGATGAATTAAACTCAAAAAACCTTGCAAAGGAAGTTTTAAAGTGGCTCTTTTCCTAAGTTCTACATTTTTGATTAAGGTGGAGCTCACTCAAACACAACATGGTTCTTGCACTACCATAGGCTTGCTTATTATCTACTCTCCACCATCATTCTTGATTTGGATCCACACTTACAAAAGCTTATTCAAACAAGTTAGGAAATATGGAATGATAAAATGAAATAGAAATTTAA
This sequence comes from Boesenbergia rotunda, assembly GCA_024364735.1. Classification (NCBI taxonomy): domain Eukaryota; kingdom Viridiplantae; phylum Streptophyta; class Magnoliopsida; order Zingiberales; family Zingiberaceae; genus Boesenbergia; species Boesenbergia rotunda. The sequence goes on from JAGFNQ010000776.1 coordinate 100,716, forward strand.
TGAACTTTGATACTTAAGAATTATAATAAAGATAATGATAAGGAAATATAACATGGTAAGCAAATATGGAAAGTAATATGGCATAATAAGAAAATATGGAAAACAAGTAGAGAAAGTGGAAGACTTGGACATCCAAAAATGTTTCTAATGCACTTTGCCCTCTTTTATGGTCTTCTCAATGAAATCAGAGTTGTGGTGGGTAGGTATCAGTTGATTTGGATGAGGAACATTATTGAATTCTGTATTTTGTTCTGTGCCAACACTGTTGATCGGTCCAGAGACCGATCAGTCTACTGCTTGATCGTTCTGAAGATCGATCTGTGCCTCTTCTACTCGGACTGTACTACCTCTGATCGGTCCAGAGACTGATTAGACTCCTCCCTGATTGGTCTGGTGACCGATCAGGGTATGGTCAGTAGCTGAAATCTGCAGAATTCCTGAAACTGTCTTCTGAGATTTGTCTTCTTTCAATCTATAACTCACTTTTGATACTTGATCCCTTCTTCCAATTCAATTTCTAACCCAGAACTTGACTTCCTCTTCATGTTCTTTTCTCTTTGTCTTTTTCTTTTCTTTTCTTTTGTTTTTCAGCTGCTCTATTTTTTTTTCTATTTTTGTTTACAGCTAAGTCTTTTTTCTCTCTCTTCTGTTTTTAGCAACTAGCTGAGCTTCCCCTTCCCAGCAACTTTGAATTAGCATCAGATTCTGCTCCAAATTGTCTCAGCTATGCAAAATTCAGAATCTGAAAAGTTCATGAGGGCTCAAACTATTAGCTTTATATGCAACTTAACTTGGAAATAGAGCTCAAACAAGCTTCAAACCGAGAAGTTTCATATTTTGAATCAATGCTTCAAACTCTTCACTAAAATTACTGAGCTCTACTTGATTCAATTTGAAATCCCATTTTCATTTCTATTCCAGATTGTTCATGTTGCCAAAAACTTCAATTCTCAACTTCAATGTCAGAGGAGTTGGCATTTTAGAACTTCCTAAGGTCACTAAAATTTTTTCTGGAGTATGCCTCAAAGAACTTGAAACCTCAAATTATAACTAGGAATTTAGATGTTCCACATGTAGTCTTCACTAACCAACTTTTGCAAGTCACTCTTGATACAAAACTCAATTCACATTAGCACACATTCTTTGTAGATTGTCAATGTTTGATTGTCCTCAATATTGATAGAATGCTTGCATCCTCCCCCACACTTAAACTTTTGTCCGTCTCGGGCAAAGTAACATCAAGAAACATTAAGGTACCCAAGTCCAATGAAAATATTATGATGAACATGAAGATTAGGGAAGGAAAATGGAATATAGAGTAGATCAACAACAAAATTGCAAAGATGATATGAGAAAGGAAACAAAGTGATTCACCTCTATAAATGTGCTCCAATCATAGAAATATAGCTTTGAAAGAACCTAAGCAAGTTCTAGAGTATAATCACATGTGTGTATCACAAAAATTAGGCCAAATCTTCTCTAGGTAAAAAGAATTCATCTCAAGTCATCAATCTAGAGTAGTACTCAAGCATCCAAGAATTTCATCCATTGGTTCAAATCCTAAGTTTTAACAACCAAATTTAATTTGCTTTCAAGGAACTCTAAAATGATATAAGAAAATCTAAATGGATACATATATTCCTAATCATGCAAGAAATAAGGTGCCAAGAAGACTAACATGGTATCTACAATAACTTTTATTCTCTCTACACTACTCAAGCATTTATTAACAAGAACTCATTTTAAAAGAAAATTTTACTTTTAGAAAACATAAAGATGAAACATGCAATGAAATAAAATGCAAGAAGGAACAAACTCCCCTTTATTCCTAGCGGTTGGAGTCGATTAAGAAATAACCTCCATTCCGGTAGTGGAGGAGTTTGGGTGGTCGAGAGAGCATTCTTCATGTGATCAACGTCATGGTGCATTGCTCCCCCACACTTAAACTTTTCATAAATGTGTTCCGGTGGACGGAGACGATTAAGGTACAAGATCCATTTAAGAGGTGGAGTGCTACGAATCCAAGTGATATCAACTCCTCCCTCTTGATGCTTTTTGGAAGTCCTTCCAGGAGGTTGGAGTCTATTCAGTTGGAGCACCCACTCCAAAAGTCTATGGTGCCCTGCAAAACCATGCAATACCTCCCTCACGCGTGCAGGGTAAGAAAGAAATGAAATGCAATCAGTCTCTATATAAAATATATCCAAAAATGCATCACAGCCAATGAAATCTATCTTAGGTACCTCCATGAGTTTTTCACAATTAGTATCCACAAAGGGTATATCAAGAAACTCATCACAACCAATGAAATCAATTTTGGGTACCTCTATTAGTTTTCCACCATCATTTCTGCATAGGATGTATCAAGAAATGTTTCACAACCAACAAAATCATCCTTATGTACATCTATGAGTTTTTCACAATTAGCTTCTACATAGGATGTATAAAGTAATTCATCACAACCAACAAAATCAATGCTAGGTACCTCTATGGAATTTTCACAATCATTTTCCACAAAGGATGTATCAAAAAATGCATCACTGCCAACAAAATCAACACTAGGTACCTCTATGGAATTTTCACAATCAATCTGTACATAAGATGTATCAAGAAATGCATCACAACCTACAAAATCAATTTTAGGTGCCTTTATGGAATTTTCACAATCAATTTCTACAAAGGATGTATCAAGAATTGCTTCAAAACTAACAAAATCAACTTTAGGTCCCTCTATGAAATTTTCACAATTAATTTCTACAAAAGATGTATCAAGAAATTCATCATAACCAATAAAATCAACACTAGGTACCTCTATTAATTTTTCCCACTCAAGCTCTACACAAGATGTGTCAAGAATTGCTTCACATTCAACAAATTCAACCCTAGGTTCCTTTATGAATTCTTCTAAAGAAATAGGAGAAATACTTACCTTATCATGCTGAAGAATACCTGGAGGTTCTACAAGAATAGATGTAACTATGGCTTCCTCCTGGTCATGTAAAGGCTCCACTTCAATCTCAGGTTCTAGTGGGCATTCATCTAACTCAGGTGATTCTTGGGTTCTTGCTTCCACCATGCAAGTCCCTACACTTTCATACTTATCCTCTGAATCTTCTAATGTATTAGTCAATGGTGGTGGTCCCTGGGGCTTAGTGCAATCCCCTACACCTATAGAATCATCTCCAATGCAGGCTTCATCAACAATATCTACAACAACCATATTGAAAAAGTTAGGACCCACAACAACTATATCATCACAAAATAAAAGATTAGAAGGGTCCTGTAGAGCTTCAGAATCAAATTCAAGTCTGTCACAAGCTTTACTATTCATCTCCTCCAATTCCTCCACAACTAATGCATCCTCAGCTTTCTCTGGACTAAAATCTTCTCCCACTATATCAAGTGAAGCTTTATCAGCAATTAAATCTGCCTCAACAACTTCATCTGAAATACCCATGCTAATAATAGAAAATTCCTCTCTAGGGTGCTGTGGGGAGGGTAAAGAGACTTTTGACTCCTCCTCTTGAGCTAAAAATTTTGAAAGTGAACTCTGAACAGGAATTTCAGGAGGAATAACTGCTGTAAGTACCCTGATTTTGCTGATTTCTTCTTCTTCTTCTTCCACCAAAATTGCAGGATCAATTGAAGAAGGGCTAAGGCTTGCACTAAGGTCACAACCAACTGATGTAAAATCATTTTCGAGGCTATTTTATATGGAAAATAGTTTGCTAAAAATTTTTCAAACAAAATCACCCCTTGGAATGTTTAGACTTGAAACAACTTCCTCATTCCTCAAAGTTAGTTCACAATCATGCCCCTTAGAATTAAGAGTAGCTTGAGAAGGCATTTGGCTTGATCCTTGGGCTTGCATTTGAGTCATTTTACTAACCAATTGTCCAATGCGCCTCTCAATATTTTGAAGCGTAGAATCATACTCTTGTTGTTGTGAACTTTGTTATTGTATGATTTGTTCCATAATCTCCCCAAGCCTTTGTTGCTAAGCCTCGAGCTCACTAGAATCCTCAAAGTCTCCTCGATTGGTACATGACTCTTGTTGGTCTTGAAATGTGACATAAGATTGCTGAAAATATAAGTAAGCTGTGAACTCTGAAAATAAAGCTGTTGGGGTTGATTGAATGGTTGAAAACTTTGCTGATTATGATTGTATCCTTGCTGAAAATTTTGAAATTGTGGTTGAAATTGCAGTTGTGGCTGATTGAAAGGTTGGTTTTGCTGAAAATTCAAATAAGGCTGCTGAAATTGTTCGAAACGCTGACTTGGCTGAATACCTTGCTGAAATTGTTGAAATTGAGGTTGAAATTGCTGTTGTGGCTGAAAATCTTGATAAGGCTGGAATGGTTGAAAATTTTGCTGAAAATTCTGCAATTAAGAATAGGGATGCTGAAAATTCTGACAGGGTTGCTGAAAGTTATGAAAATACTGATATTCTATCATGGAAGAAAGTCATAACTAAGGATAAGGGGTCCAAGGTTAAGAAGGTTAAGGGTGTAGGTCAAAAGTCATCGGAGGTATACCGGTGTGACTTTGTGTTTATAAATGAGTCACCTTGGGAGGTGGCTAAGGCTAAGAGCTCAAGGGGGAGCTTTGGGAGTCAATTTGGGACCCATGGTCTATGGATCTCGAGAGGATTTCTCTCGGAAGTTTATATGGGTCATGAAGTGTGCCAAAGGATGTGGAGGCGGATTTAAAGTCTCAATCCTAGAGATTTGGTACATTGGATTTGAGTATCATGCATAAAATATGACATTGGGGGTCATATTATATGGAAGATGATTTTTGATGTGTAGATGTCATATAAAACAATGCTAGGAATACATTATCGTTTGGTATGGGCAGAGATATCAAGAGGAGGTCAAAACTAGGGCTTTAGGTTAAGGTTCAATTGAACCATTTAGCTAGTTTTGGGTTTTGTTTCAATCTTGGGATTGGTGAAAGATATTGTACCACAAATCTCTCCATAAAATTTGAGAATTTTTGGAGATTTGTGGAATTTCTGGTGCATTTCTGAAATTGGGTCAGAAATGTTGAAAATAGAGTTTTCAGGGTACCAGTCAACTGGTAAATGGGGGCAGTCGACTGGTAACAGTGTTGTCGGAGAGAGATTAGCTACTGTATGAGTTTTTGATGGGGATTAGTCGACTGGTAACTGTCACAGTTAACTAATATAGGCTGAAACTATTTTTCAGCAATTGAAAAATGTCGTAATGATGTAAAACAAGTGTATAATCTTATGGGGGTTAATACACTTTATTTATGATCACTTGAGGTTAAAGGATCTAATAAAAGGGGAATTGTTGGAGCCCTTTTGATGTGTGACAAAGGGGGATAAGTGTTAGGTTTAAGTGGGAAATCAAACAAGCCTTTGCAAGAAATCCTTAATGATAAAAGAAAATTAAAAAATTAAAAAAATCCTAGGTCAAGGGGGAGCTTAGGTAAAGGGCGAGCATTGTTGCTCATTTGGTGGCAAAGGGGAAACATTGGGAAAGTTCTTATAAAGCCTTTGTAAGTCCAATATAGGGGGAGCCTTGGAGAGGTTCTTAAAAAGCACGTTTTGGTAAAAGTCCTAAACTCATTGGGGAGGTTTAGGTGTGGGGATGCCTTTGTGGGATCGGATTGAATCGATAGAGGGGGGGTGAATATCGATCATCAAAACTTTTTCGAAAAGCGTAGAGTAATTGCACGCCGAAAAAGAAAAACAATCGCTAACACTTTTGTTTTTACTTGGTTCGGAGTCGCAGTCGGCTCCTACTCCAAGGCCCACGGTCATTGACCATTTATGATGGGCAATTCTATATTTCGTCAAATGTTTTACAAGATGAAGTTGTATATAGAATTAAAAAGAATACAACAATAAAACTATTTTTATACCGACGACCGAGGAAGTTGGAAGTTCGGAGCCACGGGTCGTCGTAGGCGCTTGAATCTTGAGCACGGAGATTGTCGAAGCGGAGCGCTTGAATGAAAGTGTTGAAAGCAATTGGAGTTGAAGCCGAGGGGGTGAATGATAAGCTACAAAACAGGTGTCAGGGATGAGCGTCAAAGTTAGATATTTATAAACTGAAAACCCTTGGCTAACACAGTTAAAATGTAGTAGAGGGGCCTCAGGTCATATTTTTCTAAGGACTAGTTGAATGAATGTTTAACTCGAGCTTGAAGGTTATTTGTCGTTTAATGATTTGGGTTTTCTAGATAAAATAGGGATTTGTTTGTAACAAGAATGAGATAACAGTATTAAATGAATGAGCTTAACTAAAGCAGAAAGCGAATTAGGAAATTACAAGAACTAGTCTTATCCTACTAGAAAAACTGAGCAATTTGACTTCAAACTATTGAATTGAAATTAAAGAACTAATTGCAGAAAATAATTGCAGGAAACGAATTGCAGGGAATTAATTGCAAGATAATAGAAACTAGATCAAAATATTGCTTAAGCACTTGGCTTGAAGTGTAATGGAAACAACTTGAACAACTTAAAGAAATGCATGTTTAAAACCGAAATAATCCTAATTAGAACATCAAATCAATTCCTAATCAAGACTTCCCTTTGTTATCACACAAAGGATGAGCTAGAAACCCTCTTGGCTAAAAAACCATCGAAGACAAGTTCCCTGGATCAGTTTGCTCTGCTCTGCTCTTCCTGATCGGTCAACCGACCGATCAGGTCCTCTTCTAATTGGTCACGGGACCGATCAGAGACACCTCTATCCGGTCAAGCGATCTCCTCCTTCTTGACACGCTGAGCGACGATCGAGCTTGGAAACTGTAACGCCAACCCTTATATCTACTCTCGGGGCGGGGTTACGTACTAGTAATCCATTCATATAATAAAAATTTAACATATAATAATTGCAAGTGCTCAAGGACTAAGTGCTAAGCATGCTAGTCAATACATGTCAATCACATGTCATGCTTGATCAAAAGTTATTCTATAACATGATAGGTTCACATATTATTTCAAGCTCACAACCTAACCAAACAAAATTAAGTATATGAGAATTCTAAGTGTAATCATTATCATGCAATATCAAACCTAATTACTAACATTCATTTTTGAAGAAAATGTTATCATAAACATAGTAATGTAGATATAAAGATCTTTCTTTCCCGAGCCACCACCCCACACATCTTCAGCCTCCTGCCTCTTCCTTTAGTTTAAGTGTTCCTTGCCCTTATCTGTAGCATAAGACAACACATAAACTAGTAAGCATAAATGCTTAGTAAGGATCCTGTCCTACTCGCAAAATCCATACGAAAGAATACAACATGTACACATAATAAATCATAAGCATGAGTTCATCAAAGCATACTAAACATCCTAGTTTCTAAGCATGCAGTATAAAGTACCTTAAGCATACCCTTCACATATAATAAATGTTTTCAATGAATGTTTTCAAAACAATTCCATAAAGGTATTACTTAAAAATACATCCATATCATATTGGGCCCAGTTGTGTACCACATATCGCGTGTTACCTATTGCGCGTTCCCTAATGAATTGGGGTAGCGAGCCACCAATCAATTAGAGCAGGACCCTTCCATCCTACCGGAGCCATGACCTTACGTTAACATGCACCGCGGATTTGTTTAACGACCCCCTTCCGAGTCGGGTACACAACTTCTAAAGTAAAATACTTATCATGCTTTTACATATATGCTAAGGAGTACTCCAATCCACTCTTAAGGGACACACCACTCTTCAAGGGTGCTCATGATCCCGTAGGGACACACCACACAACATAAGGGGTGCTCTTGATCCCATACTTAATGGAGTATCCTTTCAAGCATTTTATCATATATATCACATGCAATTCATAAAGGGTGCCCCATGGGCTATATAAACATGCTCATACATACATCACATTTCAAGCACTTACACATACTTATATATGACAAAATTGGTCACATCAATCATATTCATATCATAACATGCTTCATGGTTTAATTTAACCCTTCCTAACCCTAAACCTAGGGTTTGGCCGAAAATCAAGGGTAGGGTAGCTTAGATTGTTTTGACATCAAATATCCCATACAAGCATCACATATATATATATCATGTATCATACTAAGCATGGCATACATCATGGAGTAATCAATCTTCACAACCCTAATGCTCATGCCTTGGCCGAATATCACATGTTAGGAAACATTAAGATTTTTAATCAAGCATTTCATTTAGACATCTCATGCATTACATATCATCTTACTAAATATAATCATGTCTCGTAGGGTAGTCTAACCTTCACTTACATTTCATGTAACATATTAAGCCTAGAATACATCCTAGGATAATCATGCACCCTAAACCCTAATTTTCTATGGTTGGCCGAAAGTCAAGGTAGGGAAACTAGGGTTCTTGAACTTAGGTTTCACACAAACATTTACACAAACACTTTGTCTACACTACTAAACATGGATACATCATAGAAAATCATACAACCCTAAACCCTCTTTGCTTCTTGTTTTGGCCGAAACCTATTTAAGGGTGAAACCCTAAAATTTTGTTCATAACATCATGAAGGAAACAACACATACATATACCCTAAGTTCCAAGGGTCTACTCATGTAACAAGAAGTAACCAAGGCCTCCTCCAAGGGTGTTGGCCGAAACTTACACAAGGGTAAAACCCTAGTTTTTGTTCCTAACATCATGAAGAAATTCAACATTCATATATACCCTAAGTCTCAAGGGGTCTTCTCATATATCAAGGAGTAACCAAGGCCTCCTCTTTGAGGTTGGCCGAAATCTACATAAGGGCAAAACCTTAGGGTTTTGTTCATAACATTTTAAAGGGAAACAACATACAAGTATACCCTAAATTCCAAGGGGTCTTCCCATGCAACAAGGAGTAACCAAGGCCTCCTCTTGGAGGTTGGCCGAAAGTCACACAAGGGGAGAAACCCCTAATTTCGAAAACAACAAGAAGAAAAATCATACAGCAACTATTACACTGCAGGCGAGGGGATACTTACATCCTTTCGCTTGACTTTCACTTTCTCTAAACCTTTAGAGTACCCTTGGTTGAAGGAGGGTGAGTGTTCTCCTTACTAGCACTTCCCTAGAACCTTTGGCCCTAGTAGAGGGCAAGATCTTTGGATGGTCTTCTTCCTTCCAATTCCCTAGGGTTAGAACCCTAGGGTTTACTTTTCGAAAATGAGAAGGGAGAAGAAGATGAATTTCGGTGGGGAGAGTGAGGAAGAAGAAGAGAGGAAGTTATTCCAACTTCTCCTTCTCTTATTTATACTTTTCTCATGAAGAGACATGTCTCTTCACTTCCCTAGCTTTAACAAGCATGTTTCTTATTCTCTCAATAAGTAACATGGCTTGATGCAATGGTTATGACATGATTAGTGCAACGAGGAGGTTCAAGGTTCAATCCTTGCTTCCTCCTTTCTATATCTTCTTTTTATTACATTTTGCACTAATCCATATCAAAGCCCATTAAACCAAGCCCATCATAACATTTTATAATAATAATGATTCATGAATTTATAATATTTCTTATGGGAAAATTTTGGTGTGTTACAGAAACCCTCGGTAGCAATTAGAGAACCCCTCCACATGCTCCGATTGCATCCGCTTGATGAATACAGCAGCGGAATCAAAAGTGGGCAAAGCACCGGTGACACGCTCACCTGCACTCTCTCAGCTGCGAAAACTTGATTAGCAAAACTGAACCAGAAGAAGATTACCATGATGATCCAAAACCTTGAGAAGAAACGAGTTGATGTTGGGCGCGCGATCTGAGAGAAGAAACTAACGAAAACGATTAAGAATGGAAGAAACTGGAAGAACAGAGAATGGCGATCTGGCGACGACGCGATGACCCCCTCAGTGCGGAGAAGTTTCTGATTTAAATTCCCATTTGAAAATATGGACGGCTGTGATTGTTCCGATCTCATCCAACGGTCGGATCTTCTCCGATCTGAACCTAACCTTCCAGATCTTGATCAAGGGTCATGATCTGCTCCTCCTCAGCTCGGATCACTCAGATTTACAATGGATGGCTCAGATTGCCCTGATCTTTAAATAGACGGCTTAGACCCTCTCGAGCTTGATCCGACGGTCAAAGGGTCTCTGATTTGGCTCCAAACTTCAGATCTTGATCCATGGACTTGATTAACCCTATCTTGATCTTGGATTGATCAGAAGTTGACAGATGACTCAGATCTAGTCGTTCTCTTGAATGGACGACTCATATTAATCCGATGTTTGATCACCTTGATCCGGATCCAATTCTAACTCAAGTTTGATCCAATCTGATCTAGGTTCATGATCATTTAAAACCTATAAAATTAGATTTACATTTTAGTGCCAAAATATCTCAAATATACAAAGATTTGAATCAAAAGCCAAAATAGAAAAAATTAATGAAACCTAATGTAAATGCAAACTTAAGCATATAAAAGTGGATCAAAACATGGATTTGAGAGCCTAGATTTATCAACAAAATGGTATTTATCAGTGAACCCCTTTATATAGTTGTAGCTGGGGCGCCTGACACGTGGCCTGTCCTGCGAGAACCTCAATCCGCAAACTTGGTCAGCGCTTATCCCCTCAACCAGGGCGCCTAAGCTAACTGGGGCGCCTGTGTTAACACAGGCACCTCAATGACTGATTCAGAGGCTTGCGTGGTAGTTTGCTTCGAGTGCTTGGAATAGCCCTTCACTGGGGCGCCTGTCTCAACACAAGCGCCTAGCCCAGTAGGGCGCCTCACTCTATTAATGCGCCTGAGTGCAGAAACCTTCATCCCTTCGTTCGTGCAACCAGGGTTAGTTCCAAAACACAACAAGCATATAAATGATATAGATTAAACAATGATTTACAGCCTGAGTTGTCTTGGTTCTGACTTTGGTCTTCCAAATGGAACCCTAGGTCGAACCGACGCCTAATGTTCCCTCCTACGGGGAACGCGTCCTCACCTACTCCTCTCGGGAGAGTTTACCTGTTTGCCAACTGGCTCCTCCAGTTGGACTTTTGCCCAGCTTCACTCACCAAGTCTTCGGTGCCCAGTCCCCGACCAGGTCTTAGTGCCCAGCTTCACTCACCAGGTCTTAGTGCCCAGCTTCACTCACCAGGTCTTAGTGCCCAACTTCACTTACCAGGTCTTCGATGCCCATTCCCCGACCAGGTCTTAGTGCCTAGCTTCACTCACCAGGTCTTAGTGTATAGTGCACCTAGGACTTTTCCTGCATACTTGATTAACCTTGTTAAATCACAACACACCATAACTTCTGAACCTTTTGCCATTATCAAAACACAGATTTGACTTTGGTGCTTCTGGCACCAACAATCTCCCCCTTTTTGATTTATGGCAACACGGTTCAAAAAGTTAAGAAAAAAACATTTTATAGCACATCTAACAAGCAAGATTATCTTTAAAAAAACTTAAAACAATTTTCAATTATCTCCCCCTGAAATAAACATTCTCCCCCTCAAACAAGCATTCTCCCCCTCAAACAAGCATTCAGTTTCTATAAAACTTCTAAGTGCTTTTAAGTTTGACTAAGAGTTTTGCAAAAACATTTTTACCAATAAACTTTTTATACTTAGACAATTTTCACTTAGACAAGTTTTGCAAGCCTAAATTTTGGTTTTAAAAAAACTTTTAATTACAAGGCTTTGCAAAATGAATTTTACTAAAAAAAATTAATCAAAATTTTAAAAGTGTTTCAATTTTTGCACACTTAGAAAGATTTCGCTTAAGAACAGTTTGTGCAAAAAAAGTATTTTACCTGAAACAAAAACTCTTTAAGGAATTTTTAAACAAGTTTTCGCAAAGATTTATTCTCTATGATAAACTTTACTTAGAAACATTTGCTAAAAATTTCAAAAAGGTTTTTGCTCAGACAAACTTTGTTTACTAAGGAAAATTTTACTTAGAAATATATAGAAAATGCTCTTCGAAAACTTAGAAATTTTTGAAAGCTCTTAGAAATACTTAGAAGAAAATTTTGAAGTACTTGAAAAATTTGAAGCACTCAAAAAATTTGAAGCACTTAGAAAAAATTTGAAGCACTTAGATATTTTACTTTACTTTTTGAAGCAGAGATAAAAATTTGAAAAAAAATTTCTCTCTCTTTTCTCCTTTCTCTCCCCTTTTGCCATATATATATAAAAATTTGATAACAACTATTGTAAGTTAATTTTGAATTAGAGCTAGTTACAAAATTGGAAGTTCGTATTGAACCAACTCTAGTGAAGTCAAGCAAAACAAGCCAATTAATCTGACTCCGTTCAAGTCCTGTCTAACCCAGTTAGCTACTTACTAACTATTATAAAATAGTAGTTTTACTAGGGTTAGTCAAGTTAAGTGATCTGATCATGTTAGATTTGCTAAGCTTAAACACTTGACTTGATTGTTGTTCAATTTGTATTTATCGCCCCAATTACTGCAGATACACTGACTTAAAGCATCTTGAATCAAGGCATAGACCTAAGCATCTCAACCCAGTCTAGGTTATCACTCAAAGTACCTTAAGGTGCATATGAGATGCTGGCTTCTAGATCTATAGGTGCATGCAGTTCTAGGGTTAGGGCCTAAGCTACGTCCATTTTGTGCAAAAACCCTAGTTTTGAAGGGGGTAAGTTTTTTGAAAAAACTAAGTCGGAAAATCATTTTAAATTTGAACAACTTGATAAAAGAAATGATTTTTCAAAACAAGATTAACTGCTAATTTTCAAAAAAAAATTAAAAAATAGAAAGGATTTTTTTAAAAAAACATAAAGCAATCCTATTCTACTAAGTACAACCCTAAATTCAAATGTGAGGTGGGTAACTCAGCAGATAGATAGTCAAAATACAAAGTAGATAAATATCCAGATAAGTAATAATAATGAAACAGTCAACTAGTCAACACAGGATAATCCAAGTCAACACCAAGTCAACCCTACTAGGTAGGGGAAGTCGAATAATACAGTCAAATAGATGGGAGATCACTCGTGTCTAGGAGGAAGGGCCAAGGGGAAAGAATGGACCAGATGCCACGACCAGAACATGGACATCATCTCGTCGTGTCGGGCCAGGTTCGCTTCGCGTTCGGCCCGAAGGGCGCCCATGTACTCGACGTGATAGGTCTGGTTCACATTGTGTTCGGTATGAAGGGCATCCATGAACTCGACGTGATGGGCCTCCATCTCCTCTCAGAGACTGTGGACCTCCGTCTGTAGTCGTGTCAAGCGCTAGTCGGTAGTCGGTGGTGGAGGCTCTCGTAAGTGCTCCTCGATCTCGGCGGCGAGCTCGGCTACGTCGACTACCTCCTCGTCCGAATCGATCTGGTGTTGAACCCTCTGTCATCTCCACGATAACTCCCCGGTGGCCGAGATATCTATGCCTGCTAATGAAAAGTTCCTAGCCCCAATCTCATCGAACTCGGTCATAGGGATGACCTCCCCAGCGGTGATGTCGCGCCCATGGTGATGAAGAAGGGAAGTGATAATGTGGCAATAGGGTGTGCGTACTCGGGAATGGGTGGATATGCTCGACGTGTAAATGATCGTCTGGAATATGTGGAGGCCAATATCTATATCCAGATGATGAATCATCGTATAGAGGAGGAAGGTGTGAAAAGGTCGCATGGTCACGACATCTCGAGTGGTCAATGGAAGGATGCAGCGGACTATGACTCTATAGAGAGCTTAGTGCTGGATGCGGAGATCGACGGACTGAAACCTCTATCTCGTCGGGTCTCAGACATCTCCGTAAAAGTAGGAGTAGAGAGTGTCGAGGGTGATGTGAGAATAGGGGGCACTGAAAGGAAGGTCAACAGGAGGAAAACAACAAAAGGTGGACTGAGAGGGTCGTAGTCCATGAAATCGAGTAAATAGAGTGGGTGTGATAGTAAGGGGAAGGCCCTGTACAGTGGTAGAGTAACAAAAGTCATCAATTTTGACCAAGTTATTATAAAATTCAGCACATAGGGTTGTGTTGACTGATTGGGTACAGTAAACAAGTTGGTCAAGTTGATAGAAGTTAATTGCATCTATAGTTGTTGGACAAGATTGAGCAAAAAAATGTCTATTTAAGAAGCTGGTCTTAATTGGTTTATAAGTAGTTTGTGCGAATTTATAGAACAGGTCTAAGGTGGGGAACCTAGGGTCTGGGCTAGGCTCGGCCCCGGGGTTAGTTTGGGTAACATGACATTTTCTAAACATGTAAGAAGAATTATGCATTTATTAAGAGAAATAAAGGAAAAATTAATCATAAATGCATAATTAAAATCATACCGGGGCGGCATTGTGAAAGAAGGGTGTTTGAGGACAAGTGACTCACTTTCGGGCACCTTAGAAGGAGGAGAAGTGGAAGAGGAGTTCGTTTGGTGTGGTGAATGGTCATGGGTTGATAGCTTTAAATAGGGTTCTAGAGCGCCCGTGATGATTGAGGCCCCCGAGAGCTTCTCGGGCGTCTGAGTCAGGGCGATCAGGGCTTTTGGCAATTTTGGCTGCCTTGAAGTACGATAAAGCATGAGGCGCCCGTAAGGTCTCGGGCGCCCGTGTTAACCCAGTTTGACTGTTGACCAAGTTTAACCGTTGACCAGTTTGACCAATCAATAATCAAGTCGTAGATTATATTCAAGCCATAGTTTGATGAGTTAATTTTGAAAACAAATGAAATTCTATTTTTTGAAAAAAAAAATGTTGAGGGAAAAAAAATTTGAGTTAACTTTGAAAAAAATTTGAGTTGATCTTGAAAAGAAATGTTGAGTTACATTATTAGGTCCTAGACATCTCACCCAGTTCTACGTGACAAAACAGGTTACCTTATCTGTTTTGTGAGATGTTTTATTTTTGTTTTTGAATTAATGTTAAATCTAAGATTTAATTAAAACTTGTGTTAGATTCAAATTTATCAAATAGTAAATTGAAATTGAGTTTTGAAAATTGACTTCCAGGTCTTGGCGAGGCATAGAGGCCTTCTTTGGCCGTAGCCTTATTAGAGCAACAACCCTTTTCTCAACAAAGCCTTTTACTGAAAATTCATTTTCAACTTACTTCTTGAAAAATTTTGGTCTAACTAGTTTAGGTTTTGGATCGGTAGCTTCGACTAGTTCCACCAGACTAAACAGACCGAGTAGGGTATGCCTTATCCTACTTGACCTTATTAGAAAGACTTCCCTAACGTACTATGATCTCACCTCCACCTAATACTATGTTGTTCAAATTTTAAACAAATCTTTTGTCCTTAAACTATTCCTAAGTCTAAGCATAATAATAAAATTGCATGGGAAAAGTAAACAAGCAAGCAAGCAATTCAGGCACACAATTATCTAAGTAAAGTCAGAATTGGAGTAATACTCCGAATTTTCAAAATCCGCAAGATTGTGAATTAAATTTTCTAGCATATTGACCTTACGTTTATGGATTTTATTTTCTTGTTTTAATTTTCTGAAATTTGCCTTATCTAATCTATATAAATCCATCACATTATTTGAGAAAAATACTGGATTTTCAAATTCTGTAAATTTACCTTTCCCGATTGTTTGTCCAGCATTCTTGGGGGTTCCGCTTGTTGTAGGTGGTGAAGGTCGACCCTTGCGAGTGGGGCACTGATTCTTGTAGTGTCCTCTTTCGCTGCACATAAAACATGTACATGATTTTTACATTTTGAATTTACCATGTTACCTTTTGATTTCTTGTTGGAGGCCTCCCCCTTGATTTTTGCCATCTTGCTTTTGCTTGATTGTCTCTTCAGCATCTTATAGTGGTCGCGAGCCAGCTGGACCAGTTTCCGATGATACCCTTCTTCGTCGTCAGACTCCGAATTTGAGTCGGACTCGGGTATTGGTTGAGGCTTATTCTTTGGTGGTTCTCTCGGAGTTTTCCCTGCAACAGAAACTATACCTTCCTCGACCATTGCAGTATCAGTTTGATTATTTAACCTTAATTCAGAAAAAGATTCAAAATTAGTTACCGATTTTGTCTGGTAAAACTCATCTTCTAACTCTGGTTCGATGTCGAAGTCGGGTATGGATTCTGTCTCTTCTTCTGATCCGAAGTCAATTTCGAAGTCGGGTGCCGAGTTTGTCTCATCTACTTGTGCTTGAGCTGAGAATGCAACATAACTTACTTGATCTTCTTCTCCATCTGAGTTCTCATGATGTAGGTTGATCAACTTCTTCCAAATTTCTCAGGCACATCCGAATGAACCGACTAGCTTGAGTTGTTCTTTGGTTACGTCACACTATAGGATAGCGGTTGCCCTTGCAACTATCTCAATTTGGTTGAGCGTTGATTCATCTAGTTTGTCCCACTTGATAGATAATCCTATAACGCCCGCCCATTTCTACAGCCTTAAGGCGGCGCTACGTGACATACATATACGCATGTGAACTTCTTTATGCAGCGGAATAATTTTTAAAACTTTATCCACATGCGTTTAATCCATGCACTTATAACTTAAATCATGTTGACACATTCATAGCTATCATTCTTAACCATAGTGACATGGTAAACTTAGAATCATTCATAATCATATAGCTTCATTCTTAAACATGTTTGCAAGGTCATCATGTAAATAGAAAAAGACATAGGATCTTTTCTTTTCTTTTGCCAAGTCATTGCCACACACACACACTTGCCCCTCCTGCTGATTCCCTTAGCTGAAAACCTCATACTTGATCTGCGGTATAAGGAAATAAGACTATAAGCACATAGGCTTAGTAAGACCCTTTCCTACTCACAAAAATCATACGTCATATCATACATGAACATATGAAACATTCAACATAGCATAACATAATTATCATTGCATAATTCTTAACATGAACGTAAGCATATAACATGACATTCTTTAACATAACATAAGCATATAACATGGTTCTTAACATAACATGAGCTTAGCATGGTTCTTATCATAACATAAGCATAGCATGGTCCTTAACATAACATAAGCATAGCATGGTTCTTAACATAGCATAAGCATAGCATGGTTCTTAACATAACATAAGCATAGCATGGTTCTTAACATAAAATAAGCATATTTATTCTTAACATGGCGTGATACATGGCATAAACATAAACATAAAATATACTAGCATGACATGATACATGGCATAGATATAAACATAAAACATACTTAGCATGACATGATACATGACATAGAAATAAACATAAAACATACTTAGCATGGCATGATACATGGCATAGAGATAACATAAAACATACTTAGCATGACATGATACATGGCATAGAGATAACATAAAACATACTTAGCATGACATGATACATGGCATAGAGATAAACATAAAACATACTTAGCATGTCATGATACATGGCATAGAGTTAAACATAAAACATACTTATCATAGCATGAGATATATGTTAGTGATATGAGAGAAGTGTCCTAAGGCAATCGCCTTATGATTGTAAATATTTATTTTAATAAATGATAATTCACTATTTGAGTATACATGCTTGTGTATTTGATTGGGATCTTAAACTCATCTACTGAATGCCCGCAATACAACTCACAGCATAAGAGAATTTGTGATGGGATCACAACTAGTGATTATCTCTAAATGTGCAAATGTAAAGTATTGAAAATATCCCTAGTCGATGAATTGATAAATATGGACACTATCAATTCTGTTGAGACTAGCATGAGTTATCCTCTAATCAGCAGATTCTCACTGGCTGGTGACATTGGGATGTCCGGAGATAAACATGGATGCTAGTTAAGGGAACTAGTTCATTGGAGTGACTAGCTGTAAGACTTCATATGGTTATCTATATAGATATGTCAGTGAAGTTCTTACTGCAGCTTAAGTGCGATGTTCCTTTGATTTGCGGTGTTCAAGTCATCTTGGTCATAGAGACTTATACTTTAACATCTTAAGCAAGCATCTCCAAGGAGGTGTGGACCCAGGATGATTGGGTATAAGCCGAAGTGCCCGAAGATGTTTGAACAGCCTACAAAAGATTCACCACTCCTTGCGAGGAGATGTATACCCAGGCCTATCGTCGGATTGTTACTCAGAAACCTCTGGCCAGAGTATATCATATTTAGAGTGCGAGTCTCTAAAATTCATGAGAGTAATTAGAAATCCAAAGGACGAGAAAGACACTACTTGGGCTAGGTGTGACGTAGTCAGTCTAGTGGGGACTGACACAAACAGACCATGTCCTGAACCAAGTGGGTATAAGGTGGTGAAGAGAATGAGGCACGATTCATTAGAGCTGCTGAAGGTTTCAGAATAATTTCTTCTGAGGTCAAACCGTTGATCTTTCGATTAATTGAGGATCATGATGTACTACTAGGTGCCACTCATGATCGTTCTATAATTGGTTGATTATAGACGGCCAACATAAATCGAAAGCCTATTTAGTCACACACACTACGAGTAATCCGAGGGATTTAAAACGAGTTGAAAATTGGATTTTTCGATCAAGAGAAATAAGTCGAATCTGAGTTAATCAGAAGCGCAATGGAAGCTAAAATGGCTAAGTCTTTTGAAGGCTTATTGGGCGAATTAAATGAGTTTAATTCGCGACTGGTGGGGCTTGATTGGCCGGCCAAGGAGGGTGCTAAACCCCCTTGGTTTGGCCGGCTACATTAAAGGGAGTAAACCATTTTATTTGGTTTAATTAATAAAATAGATCTAGCACGATTATTTTATAAATTATGGATAAATAAATTTGTATAAAGAAATTTATATAAATAAATTTATAGAAATTTATTCCTTTTATGGAAATTAAAATAATCCATTAATTGGTTTATTTTAATTTTAATAAAATCAATTATGAATTGATTTTTTCATAATAAGAAAGTTTATAAATTTCTTATAAAAATTTATTCCATAATTTAAAGAGAAGAAGAATTTATTTTATTATAAATTAGTTATAACAAGACTAGGCTTAACGGAATAAGTCATAAGAAATTTTATAAGATAAAATTCTTATGATAACTAATTCCGTTAATTCCGTTAAAGAGGAGACCTAGCAAGGGAGATGCTACTATATAAAGGAACCAAAGGCAAACCCTTAATTCCAATTGAATTGTGATTAATATAGAGCTCCCTCTCTTTATTCTCTTCTCCTTCCCTTCTCCCCACCTAGGGTCAGCGCCCTCTTGGAGTCTTAGGGCCGGCGCCCTCTTGAAGATCTAGGGCCGGCACAATCCCCTCCTCCCCTCTTGGTTGCCGTGAGCTATCAAGAAGAAGGAGAAGCCAACCAAGAAGAAGGAGAAGCCAACCAAGAAGAAGAAGAAGCGGATCTCATCTCCTTCCCTCTCGGAATTCGTTTACGTTTCTTGGTGGTTAGTTTCCTATTTATTCTCTTGTTCTTCTTTGTTGTGCCTTTAGAGAATCTAGTAGTTCTCGTCGGCACAAAACTCGTGACTTTGCGAAGTCATCCCGAAGAAAACTCGACGTGGACGCGAATAGAGGCGGAGCTTCCAAGGGACGCTACGGTTGGATCTCGTCCCTTTCTTCGAGTTACAAAAGGTATAAAGTAAATTAGTTTACTTTTCCCCAAAGTTTTATTTTATGATTATGTCAATACACCATAAGGTTGCATGCTAGATACGAAGTTAAAATAATTTAGAAAATTATTTTATGCAAATTCTTCCGCTGCACGTAAAAATTTAAAATTTTACGAACTCGTATCCTTGTCAACATGCACCCGGTCCCAACAATGGTATCAGAGCCGGCTAGTGTTCGACTTAATCATATAATTGTTTTGTGGAAAACTTTGTCATGATCTCAATTTTGGAAAAAAAAAATTTCAATTATGGAAACTTTCCAATTATAATAAATTTTAGATTTAGGAATTTCTAAGTTTGGAAATCCTCATGAAATTTCGCAAACTTTTGAAATATCCTAGTTTCTAAATTTTTATAATAATTGTGAAAACTTCCCATCTTTGGAAACTTTCCAATTTTGGAAATTTTTCTATTTTAGAAATTTTCTAATTTTGGAAATATGTAAGTTTTCTTTGTACCAAAAACTTACAATTATTCTGAAAACCAATTTATGAAATCTCGCAATTTTGGGCACTTTCTTTTAAGAAAGTCTAGACAAATTCATGGACAGTTAATTGACAATTAAATTTGAATTTGTTTTTAAATTGACAACAAAATTCTTTTTTTTGGATTGAGTCTCGGGGAGCCGTCCAATTTAAAGTTAGTTGTTGTAATTTAATTTCCCAATTTTTAATTGAAATTGTAATGTTTGATTTGGATTGAGCCTCGGGGAGCCGTCCAATTGGATTTACAACACATTACTTTTTTTGGGTATCTGAGCCTCGGGGAGCCACCCTTAGAAAATAATTTGTTGTAATTAATTAAATCCATGAATAAAATATGTTTAAGAGGTGATGCTCTTACATATTGTTGTCTCCAAAATTAATTAGGAAAATGGTTTCCTATAGAGTTTTCTTAAATGAGATTTTCATGAAAATAATATGTAGTTGAATTAAGGGATTTGTCTCTTAATTTAATAAGATTTGATTTAGAGAAATCAAAGTCTTGAACATATTATTTCGAAATTAATTATGACAATTTAGGAAATTGTTTCCCAAAACAATTCCATTAATTAAGTATGAAATTTGAATTAGGAATCCGGTTCCTATTCAATTAATGAGACTTGATAACTTAAGTCACATACATACTTAATTAAGGAAATCGTTAGTCATGACATAATTCTATGTCATGAATGTGTTGAAAAGAAAGATGAGACCCAAAACCCCTTACAAATATTAAGGCCAACACCTTCCATTATATGGTTAGAATCGGAGTTTTGTTTCTCGTTTGGGTTGATGGACACATCCATGCCCGACTTGAACCTCAACATGTTTCAAACCATGAAATTAGTTTATGAATAATATAGTTGGAGTCAGAGGTCAATCATTAGTTTTGGTTGTTGGACACATCCAAGCCTGACTAAGCGGTTGAATGAGCTCCAACCATATTAAAACTATTTCTT